>OX439133.1:9114921-9118146 GCA_949318235.1 Ecdyonurus torrentis | reverse complement strand
AAATTGAAATTTTTTGATCACTTCTACGGAGCTACAGTAGGGTTTTTGAGACAAACTAAAGTTATTTATGTAAGCCCCATTAAGTGTTTTGTGATATAAATGCTTATGTTTTCTTCTGGTCTATTCTTTAAAGGTGCCTTAAAAAAGTTGTTTCCTTATAAGTCACCAATTATGTTACATAGTAATGGAGAAGATATCTAGCAACAAAGTATTGTGTTATACAACGTAATTTATATTTTTTTTTCCAGTGTAGGTGTCATTAAATTTTACTTTCAAATTGAAGTTAGTAAAGAAAATAGATGCATACCAGCATAATTTTACTTTTCATTATTCATTGTTGTTATGTATAAATTTATAATAATATAAGGATGATAAAACTTTATTTTATTTATATATAAATACATTTTCATATATAATATAACACATATATATATACATATAGAATAGAGTCATCGTATTATACAAACTTTTTACTAACTTGATATTATAAAGTTTAAAATTTTGTATTCATAACTGTATGAAAGTTTGATGGATGTAGTTTTCTTTTTGTTTATATTTTTTACATTATTATGTTTTTATCATTATTGTATGAAAATTTATTTTGATATATATATATTTTTTTAATTAAAAAATAATGAAATTAAATACAAATTTGTAATTGTTATCTGATTGGATTACATTAAAAATATTTTATTGTCAAAAAAAAAATTTAATAATAATAATTAAAATAAAATATTAATATTTTGTCAGATAACATAGCTTCATTTTCAGATTTTTAAGTTCATGAATATTACCTTTAAAATTTACTCTGCATATAACTCAATTTCTCTCTCTCTCTCTCTCTCTCTCTCTCTCTCTCTCTCTCTCTCTCTCTCTCTCTACCCCTCCCTTTCCATACTATTTAAGTAATATAATAAACAATTTTCATTTACATGCGTGAAAACAATTAAAATTCTTGAATGTTTTGCTTATACAAATAGCAGAAATAAAATTCGTCAATTAGAATGCTTATTACCGAAGAAAAATTTTTAGTTGAATTTTTTAAGTACTACTTTTATGCGTCATTTAAATTTCTACATTGTAAATGCAGTGCTAAAGGGTAGAAAATTAAAAAGTCCTTATACCGATTTTCGACGTGCTTCTGATTGGTTACACGTAAAAACCGATAATAAAGTTGACATGCTCAACAATATTGTCAAAAAAAAAAAAAAAAAAAAAAAAAAAAGTATAAACAGTAGACGAATAAAAAAAAAAGTATTTTAAAGTAAGTTCATTATCGTGATTAGAATTACATTGTAATACCACCCACCGTTTTAACTTCAAACCCTTTTAGTCTTTAATGCAACACAAGTTACACGACATGCATGCAATATTATATGTATGCAAAAAAAAAAAAAAAAAAAAAAAAAAAAAAAAAAAATGACAGACATGTTGTAACCTATTTCAATATTTCATAGCTCAATTTTTTTTTCTATATATACGTACTACAATAAAGTATTATGCAAATTTTTATAATGTTACATTTTACATAACTATATAAAGTAAAATTGAACTATACAATTTTTTTTTTCATTAGAAAAAGAAAACAATGTCATAAAAACATTAAAATACAGAATGCTGTATACATTCATAATGAAAATAGCTTTTTCACAACTGTGTACTAAATATACATAAATAGCATTTTTTTTAATGACAAAACCTTTTTACTTTTTTTTTTTTTACTTTTTTTTTTTTTTTTTTTAATGCGACATGGTATTTCAATTTTGATATAAAATAATGCCAGGCTTTTTAACTCAATTGAAATAGCCGTTAGGTATTTTTTAAAATATATTTATTTGTAGCCTTAGGCTGCAATGTTTTGTCAATTCACAAAAATACAATAACGTAATTGACAATTTGATATAACATGAAACAGGATTTGTGGGGGAAAAAAAATCTCGTGATCTGTTTTGTCCAATAAAATATAATATTATTTACAACTATTTTATGGAGAATAATAATGTTATAAAAATTAATTAAATTATATTAGTATAATATATTAATACAATATAATTAAAATAATATTTATTATTTTATTTTTTTTAATATATATTTAAATTTATTAGTATATAAATTTATGTGTAAATGAAGAGATTTGGAACTTATTGTGCAATATATCAGACAGGCTCTGAAATAAATGACAATATATTCGATACTACTTTGAAGTAACTATTATGAAATATAATGATGGTAATAACAGTACTGCAAAAATTGATGAAACATTAATTTTCTTCGTGCTCTTAAACGGTTGATGTAGGCATAAGCTAGTTCGCAGGTTAGGTTAAACATTGTTTATCGATTTAATAATCAATCATAAAAAAATAGTTTTATGGATACCTTTTTTTTTTCCAAAATATTTTTATGTAAATACAAGTGTAAAATAACCTCTAAATCATGAAAAATATTAGTACAAAAATAATAAATGCAAGGATTACATATAAATTTCTAAAGTTTGAAATTGTGGTATACAAATTAAAGAGAAATAACATAATATTAATAAATTTTGAATACATAAATTCCAAAATTTACATGCATTATTAAATTAAACTTTACAAATAATAATTGTTGTACAGTATGCATGAAACCTTAATATAAATAAATATATATATGTATTCCGTATATGTATATTATGTGGTATAATATGTATTTAAAATGGATGGAAAAGCATTACATATATAAACATTTAAGTTTGAGTATATTATGAATGTAGAATTATGCGTTCTCTCTCTCTCTCTCTCTCTCTCTCTTTCTCTCTCTCTCTCTCTCTTAAAGTTCATTATACAAAAACAACCCCCTATCCTTCCCTTATTCTCTCTTTCTCTCCCATGCTATGTAGGAATGTGAATATTATGTCATTACGAATTCCTCAATGATTTTAATTAATTATAAGATTCTCAACAAGCAAACCAACAAACGTACGTGTTATGAAAATAATGTAGTAAGGAGAGGGGGAGAAGAGATGAATATTATTAACACTAAAAGTGTTAAATTACATATTTATTGCGTTTATTATTAGTATATTATTATATAATAATATAATATAGAAAACTTATGACAGTATTTTTCATAAGATAAATTGGATATTGTGAGAAATATCTTTATTGAAATGAATGTTGTGAATGAGGTGCTACGTTTATTTGCATCTTACTTTTTTTTTTTTTTTTTTTTTTTTTTTTTTTTTTTTGC
>OX439133.1:8852421-9109921 GCA_949318235.1 Ecdyonurus torrentis | reverse complement strand
AAAACATTCAAAATATTACTGAGAAGTTTTAAGTAATAATAGTAATAAATTCTCGATACCATAAAGATTGCTGTTTGAAAATATGTACTACAGGATTTTCCTCTCTTTTATTTAATATATTTTCGCGCAATATGCAATTTTATATACTCGCTCGCAATATAAAAGAAAGAAAAACGTTCATTAAATACGTATAGATTTAAAAAAAAAAGTCAAATGTATAATTTACAAGTATAAAAAAATTGCACCCTTCAAATATATCATATTTTTTTCATATCATATACTCCCCCCTTAAATATAGAATATTTTAAAATATAAAAAATTTGCTTTGAGTGAATATATGCCTCTCAATTTTTTTTTTTTTTTTTTTTAATATTTATTTAGTTAAATCATATGAATCGTATTTACATATCATTATTTTTTTTTACCAGTCTCTTTGTATAATTTTAAATTATTAATATATTCCGATTTTTTTTATATGCATATATATCTTTATAGTTTGATATGTCTATTTTTGCCTTTGACATATTCGCAATCAATAATATTTGATGTTTTGAATATTTATAATGTGTGGCTTATCAAACGATAAAAGTAGTGACTTTTTTTTTCTTCTCTTTTAGCTTTGCAGGAATTATTTTAAAAATTATGATGATATTGGTTTTACAATCAGGTATAGCTATAATAATGTTGGAAAATATTTTCAAAGGATAGAATGGATTATAAATATGAATTAGCCATTGAAAATTGCTACAGAGTGAGCTATTTCTATGGTATTATTATAAACGTGCATATGAAACAAAATAAAAAATTAAATTTTTTTGAATTCTATTTCAATAATGACGTGTTTTTTCGAAGAATTTAATTTTGTTTAGACAGTAACATTTCCATATTATTTTTCTTTAAAACCGTTTAAAGGCTACACCAAATAGTTGTGACAAAAATAAAAGGTACAAAAACGCATTTTTTTTTAACGACAAATATTTTCCTTAAAAATAGTTTGATTCCAATTTTTGACAGAATCGTAAATTTTTAACCCCATTCCGATTTGAAGCTTAAAGGCGTAGAACACCTTGAACAAAAAAAAAACATTTCTAATATCCTAACATATCTATATCAATTTTGATTTGGCTGGAGTCATTATGATTTCTAATTTATTTTCCATTCACTAAAGGACAGCTGCGGGTTAGTGATGTCACAGCTCACCAGTCTACGAGTGCGGAAACAGGCAAGCTGTGACGTTATAAACCCACAGTTTTCATTTTGTGGATGAAAAATAAATTAGAAATCAATGACTCCGGCCAAATCAACGTTGATATTTAGTTAGGATATTAGACATCTTTTTAGTTCAAGATGTTCTACGCCTTTAACAAAATTAATTGAACATAATAGGTTATATTTTTAGACTAAATCCCTATAATATTGGTGCTTAGGTAATTGTTTTAAAATAGATACTGGCATAATTAGTGTCTTTCGTACACACACACGACATACTGTATACATGGAATAATTAAAGTATCTTTTTCACGTGTTGCTATAAAGTGTGAAAACCCTCAATCATCGTTTCGTCTCCTTTAAAGACAACAAAGTAAAATTAAGTTTATTCCACACGAAGAAATGTTTACATAATTTCAAATTAGAAATATACTCGTATATTTATGCAACAATTTGTACTTTTTTATTATTATTATTATTACTAGAGTAAAAATTATTATATTTTTGCCTCGTCCTTTTTATCTTTTGCATTACGCTTTTTTTCCTCCTATATGTTTCATTCCAAGTTTCATTAGGATGTTAAAAACAAAAAAAAAAAAGTGTCGTCTTTTTGTACCACCACATATGAACAAAAATAACAGAATTAAAAGTATATATATTTTTTTCTCAGTTATATTTTTTAGTATTAATAAATGTATGATAGGTAGGTTGGGGAAAAAAAATGTTACCACATCAAAAGCTTAACTTTTTTTTTTTTTTTTTTTTTTTTTTTTACGTTTCGTATGGTTTGAAAATGGAGTAATGAGGCTGTGGATACGAAGAGGGAGTAGTTATCCGCTAGGATGATTTTTGTAGTAGAATTTTTTTTACTCCTCTCTCTCTCTCTCTCTCTCTCTCTTTCTCTCTCTCTCTCTCGTAAAAACGTCACACAGTATGTCATATGGGAATTATATAGACAGGTTGGAGTTTAGAAAAAAAAAGTCATAGAAAAGTCTGTTGCAGGAACAAAAAAAAAAAAAAAAAAAAAAATTAGGTCATATTATATAGTATAATATTTTATTTTTATTAAATTGAAATTATTGATTATATTTGAAATAATGTTGATTTGTAATATACATATAAAATAGTTTTGCTAACAATTTTTTATTTATTTAATCTGCGATGTTTTGAATTATGAATCTTTATGACTTTTTAACATTAGGAAAAAAAAATATACTGATTAGTGACATGTTTTGTGTTTTAATGGCTTTTAATTATTATTCTAATATTTTACTAATCCAAGTATACTTACAACAAAAAATAAAAGAAATTATAAGTAGTAATATCTAAACAGTAATAAATTTATATTCTGATACAGAATAATAATTTTTGTTATTATATTTTTAGTTACAAAAAACAATTTTTACTATTTTAAATAAATGTTTGACAAATATGATAATTTGCAAAATATCCTATTGACTTATGGATGAACTGCCTTGTCATAAGTATTAGTAGGAGATTTTCATTGCTTATCGTTGTAACTAAATGTAATTAGAAAATAAACAGTTACATTGTTTAAAATATTATTTTATTGAATAATAAAACTCTTTCAGGAAATCAGAAAACGTGGTTCGTTCGCTCGTTTTTTTTTTTTTTTTTTTTTTTTTTTTTTTTTTTTTTATTTATATATATATATATTTTTTTGTATTTTTACGGCCTAATTCATTCCCAAAAAATAGAGAGGTAATTTGGATTATTTAATATTTATAGAGTATGTATTGTAAAAATATTATTTATACTCGATCGATGAAAACTGCAACAAAAGTGCATTATTTAAAAACTATTGATGCTGTTGTTCCTTTACTGTTAACATATTTTTTCATAAAGCAACACTCAAAAGTACATAATAAATATAATGCCTATTCAACCCAACGCTCGCTTTGTCTTTATTATGTTAAATTACTGCTGTTCTCTGTATATATTGTAAAATTTTCAATTGCTTATCGATTTATGTATATAAAATCAAACGTCAATTTTATTTTGATATTCCGATGGTTTGGTATTTAATGCTAACTGTCATAATAATTTAATAAATTTTAATCCTGTAATCATATTAATTTGCATATTATCAGTTTTATTAAATCTTGATTTATTATATACATTATTATTAGATAATAATAATGGATGACAATAAATCACATAGAAATTATAAACAAAAGCTATATAATAATATTGTATGATATGTTTTGTCATATAATTTTATAGATTAAAATCATTTTAACATAATTTGTTTTTTTATTTTATTTTTATTATAAAATATATTATATAGATTATTATTTTTATTTATTTAATAAAATTATATTTTTATTTTAATTATTATTTTTATTTATAAATAATATGAATAGATAATTGTATTCATTGACACAAGTTACCAATACGTGCTTACCATCTATGCCAACGTAGGAAAGTGTATAGTGCTTAATTGCTTATAAACGAGGATCGAAGTTGCTTCGCATTTTATTAATCTTTGAATACTTATGCCTAATGGGAACAATTCATTCATATCTCTCAATATTCATGTGACACTCGTCTTGCGAGGCTAGTGTTTCAGTGCAACCTAAAATTAAAAAATTTCAAATTGTAAATTATAGCAGAATGCAAAACCAGCGAGGTTGGGGTTTTTGATGATAATAACAAAGTCTTATGCTAAATCTGTAGCTTAATCGAAACTATATAATGGAATAAACAATTAAAATTCAATCTCATTAGAATATTGGTTTACCAACAAGTACAGTATATACTTATTATGTTTAAAAGAGTTATTACATTATGTCTAGACACATATTATAACCCCTCTCCACAACAACTTCTTTTATATTGTTTAATTGAAAATGTACTCTACATTAATGAACGTTACACATCTTTTGTTGTACCTAAAAATATATGTACTATGAAAGCAAAATAAATTATATACTTTGCTATATATATTATGTGACCTGTTTTATAATACGTTTATAAAAGAGAGTATATCGAGAGAGAGATTGAAAGTGCACTATAGCAAAGGTCCAGTAGGGCGTAATTTTCATTATGTCATATTAGATACAGTTGGTTAGCATTTGAATTTACATCATGCGGGTTATTCACATGGTAACATGCTAATTATAAATAATATTATATATAAATATATAACGGAACCTTTTTGCATCATTAGTAAAATATAAAGTGATTTTTTTTTTACTAACTTTGATGATGACATTGCATTTTTTTTCCTGCATTAATTAATTATATCTGTCAATCAAAAATTTAAAATCTACACCCTTATTTTTAAACTATATTTTTAAAAGGTTGTACATTTAAATCATTTTTGAATGAAATTAAAAAAAATAAAAGTGAGCGATTTATTTAAAGTTGTAATCAATTTAACTTTTAGTTAGGTTGTACTAATATATTATATAAATTTTCATTGAGAGATAAAAAATAGTTGTATTTTACTTAAATATGCACATACCACCGCATTTAGCTGTAAAAAATTGCAAACAATTAAAATATGAATAATAATAATTTAAATGCAAATACTCTGAAGGGTAAAGAACAAAAAACATAACAAAAACTACAAATGTTATCCAAAAAATTTTGAAAAGCGTAAGAAGTATAATGCACAAAAAACTACAATGAATTAATTACAAAAAACTTACCAACATTTTTTCACCGTAATTTAATTTCATTTAAGAACGAAATAGTATTTGAACCATGCAGCATTTTTTTTTTTTCCTATACAGTAAGAAAAGTAATTAAAATATTTCAAGTATTAGGTTACAATTTTTATTACATGACAACATCTCACAGTGTAAAATCTTTTTAATAAAATTTATACTGTAAATCGGTGCAACACATTATTCAAATTTATGTTGACTATAACTGTACTTAGTATTCTCAAGTTTCTAGCAGAGAAAGAAAGAGAGAGAGAGAGAGAGAGAGAGAGAGAGAATGTATAAAAGCGCGGGGGAGGCTGATTAAATCTGAGAACAAGACTCTCTTGTCTTTGTGATGTTATATATACATATAAAATGGCCTGATAGACGCTTGAATTCCCTTATATATATCTATATATGTATGCAATGTTTATCTCTTCTCTTCTTGTCTTTCATGCTCTCTCCCTTTTGTTCATCTTCTAACAAATGTCGTCTCATTTTTCAATTTTCTTTCTTTCATTTTTGTTTTTGTACGTGTATACTTTTCTCTCTCTCTCTCTCAAAAAATTGTTACATGTTTGTCGGATTTTATTTTTCGTAACTTCTCTCCATATGTTATGAGATTTTGACATTCTTGTTATAGAGTAAATTGTTTTGTCAATCTGAAATTATTGTGTCTAATGTGTTCACGGAAATAAGAAATTTATATGTAATTATAGAACAAATGTTGCTAATTACGAACAGTATAAATAGTTATACATATTTATGCACTGCAACAAAGTTGTTATGCGCCGTATAGCATAAATTATGATGCAATGAACAAATAATATTAAAAAAACTGGTGCAACGTTTTTTTACGTATTTATTTTTATCTGCGTTGGGAAAAAAAAAATAATTATTTGTAATTTTGAAAGAATATTTAGCTTTAGAATTATGTAAAATCAAAGAAAAAAACAAAACAATAAAAATATAATATCATTTCATCATGACTTTTGGTGTGCCAAAAATCACGTAGATTGCAAACGTTACAGTTATTTAGCACTCTGCTGATTACAGTTTCAGAGATTACTGTGTTTAATAATTTAAAAAGTCGTGTTGATAAGCATCATAAAGAATGTCTTTAATATATAAAGCAATAATATACGTATATGTAAATCAATGCTGACATAAAAGCACATAATTACCGTCTACAAGTTACATTATTAATTACAACGTATTGTGTTATATTGCAATTTATGTCATGATTAAAAGGCTATACAGAGAGAAACACACACACACACAAAGAAAGGAAATGAGAGGTTGCTTGTATGCATATTACATTGACGTTATATATAATAATACGATAGTTGATGCATGTCATAAGCAATGTGCTTTACTCTATAACTACATCGACCCGTCTGTGTCTGTATGTCTCTCTTGCAGTTGTCTTTTTTAGTCAGAAAAAAACTATAATTATAGCAGCTAGAAATTACGATGTCTCAACTTATATAATACAAATTAATTAATTCAATTTTTTTTAACTGGTTTAATATTATAACAAAAAAAATGGACCTATTTTATTTATTGAAAGTTTATGAACAGGGATTTTTTCAGTATGGAATTTGATATTTTTTTTCTTTTGAAAAATAATTAAAAATTGTTCATGAAACAAGTCATTTGGAAATTCCTCAGTGAATTTATCTGTGTTTTTTTTTTATGCTTGAAGGTATTTATTTGAAGAAATATCTAATATAACTCAAAATTATCCATGATATGTTTTGTTGTTCATTTATTTTATAGGTTTGTAGTTTCAAGACGTTGTATTTCTGTACCTATGTCAAAATTTGACCTGGTACTGTGCGATAAGTCAATAATGACCAACAACAATAATAAAAGCAAAAAAAAAAAAAAAAAAAAAAAAATCAGTATACGTAACAAATTGGGGTGGCACCTTTTTTTTATTTTTTTTTTATTGACACGATGGAGTTACAGTGGTATACATATTAATATTAATTACAAAATATTTAAGGAATATACAATATATTTTATTAAATAGTTTCAGTCATCATTATATTATTATTATTATTATTGATTATTAGGAATATATTCGTATGAATTTCTTTAAGAATTAAATCTAAGAAAAGAAAATATTAATGATTATATAATTAATGTCGTTAGTGGTGTCAGATTTGTCTTATTTTACAACTTTTAGTTAAATTATTATAGCGTACCATAATCAATTTATTACAAAAATTTCCATTATAAAGTTTTGAAAATTAAAAAATATTTTAATTATTTATCGATTTTAAAGACCAAAGCTTATTAATTTTTTTTTTTTTTTTTAATAATAATAATATTCAAATTTTATACTGATATTGCAGAGTTCATAATGCTGTTAAAAAATGTTTACAGTAAGACTTCTTTAATACCTCATAAACATTAAACGGAAATAATTGTCAGTTTCTGATGCTTTAATAAGAAATATAAAACGTACTTACATTTTTTTAAAGGGGTAATTTTTTCAATTTACAACCTTTCTCTCTCTCTCTCTCTCTCTCTCTCTCTCTCTCTCTCTCTCTCTCTCTCTCTCTCTCTCTCTCTCTCTCTCAGTTTTCAAGTGCTTCAGGGGTGTTGTTTCTAAGAGATAGAGAGAGAGAGAGAGAGAGAGAAGTACGCCTCATCAAGACAAAACAAAGCAGACGTACATAGCATAAGATTCGCTAGGGTGAGATAAAAATACAAGAAGAAAGGAATTGCTATTAATTTTCTACTACTTTTTTCTTTCTTCGTATTTTTTTATTCGTCATATTCTTTCAAGTGAAAATATATAAGATTTTTTTACTATACATTATAGATTTTAGCTAAAAAAATTTGATTAACCTACGTAAGTTTTAAAATTAAATAAATATTTATATTTATATACATATTTATTTAAGTATTTTATTTGCAATTTATTATTATATTAATATTATATTTATTTTTTTTTTTTATTTTAAATATATATTTTAAAATTTAATACTTTAAGTACTTTTTATTTAGAAATGAAATTTTAATTATTATTATTAAAAAAATATTTATAAATTAAAATTTACACTAATAAGTAATAGAGTTTAAATTTGTTCCTGTTCTATGGTATGGTCAAGTTAAACCTTGCTAAAGATTAAAGATATTTAAGAATTCAAATAGCTGTTTAGGCGGGAAATTAAGTACTGCGGTATTATAGACTGTTAATTGTAAATCAAGAAAAACATAACTTTTTGCACGGTAACACATTAGGATATGGTATCCTCTAAAATGTAAACAAATTGTGTGGTCATGTGGTCATCATGCTAAATTTTAAATTATGATACTCATTCTAAGTTTTAGTCCCATAAGAGCCCATCCTAATTTCAATAACTATTTTCTCCCCTATCTGATAGTCATATGATCTAAGAATTTTATTGTTACTATTATCTTTCAAATGTTATCATAAAGATTAGATGTTTTCTTTTTAGACACTGAGATACAAGCCATCTAGATACAACCTTTAAAGCACTTTAAATTTAATATGTACTAGATACCTAACCATCAATATGTTACTAATAATTCAATTCAAACCTTGATTTATTGTGAGGTATCACTAAATGACCATATAGATACCAATTATTACAGCGTATACTATAATTTATTAATTTTTGTTATTCCACTGTTATTGAAGATTTAATGTAAAGTATATTATTAATATTCCGGTCAAGAATTAATGTTTTATGGTTACAAACAAACAAAATATAATATTGATCATTTATCCGTAAAAAAATCTTAAATGATTAAACCATTAAAAGAAGCTGAAAATATTTTAATAAATACATGACATCAAAAATGAACGATTACAATAAAGCTCTGAAATGCGTAAAAGTTGCTACAATAATGTTTTTCACTGTTTGGTATAATCCGTGCCACCTAAGTATATTAGCGATTAATCGAAATCGAGCTATGAGCCAATAGACGCTCAAGGTCGCTAGGAGGTGAGGTAATGTTAAATAAATGTATAGTTTTTCGGTGTTCTTTTATTGGTCACATCCTTAGCTGGCGCAGACTGTATATACGCTCTGCACCTATATAGGCAAATACTATAATATAAGAAAATAAAGTATAGTGATAAGCGTACTGTTATAAACTATGGGATTGCGATCCAAAGGATGTATTCTAGAATCAATTCAAAGATTGTATTTGTACATATGGATGCAAAGATTTTTAATTTTAAGTTAAACAATTTAAAAGTTAATATTGTATAGATGAAACATAAGAAACTTTAGTTTAGTTGTTATCATGTTACATCATACCAATTAATGTCATTTTAACAAGTGAACAAACGAGTATATAGGGATATTTTATATTATATATCTAAAAAAAAAAAAAAAAAAAAAAAAGGACTACATGTCCAATGATATTCTACTATATTTAGTACTTAAATTGGTTACTACTACACATATAGAAGAACGGGAAATGTGTGTGGGGGATACCATCATTCAGCACAATGTAATGCGCGATTAACACAGTACTTTTTATGACCCTTTAGGGATGTGTTTTTAAATTTTATTGATACTTTTATTATATATATATATATATTTTGGTATATGTGTATCTCTCTCTCATTTTTAGTAGTAAATTACTTAATTGATGATATCAACGGGTTACTGTCAAACTCATAAAATTTTTAATTTATTTGTCAAAGAGTATAATAAAGTATCATTAATGTACTTTTTTTTTCTTTTTTAAATATTCAGCAATAAATTTTTCCATTAAAAATGTATATGCCATAGAAAAAGAAAACGAGGGACAAAAAAATATATATATGATAAATTTATTTGAATTTGTATACAAATTAATTTATAACATACTCCATCTATAAAATTATTTTAAGTTTATTTTAATTGTTTTTCTTTTAGTTTTTCAATGCCCTAATATATATTATATATATATATATATATATATATATATATATATATATATATATATATATATATATATATATATATATATATATATATATATATATATATATATATATATATAATCAATTATTGTTAATAAATTTTATGTATATTGGATTGTTTTACAAGTGCGAAAGGTTTACAATAGCTTTCTGTCAAAATTTCCTTTGGTAATAAGACTAAACTTTCTTTCTTTTATTTAACTCTAATCTTCATATAATTACATTCTTAAATTCAATTCATTTCTTCTTTTTCTTCTTCTCTCTCTCTCTCTCTCTCTCTCTTTTTCCCATATAAAAATAGAATGAGTAGAATGGGGAAAAAAATCCAATCTTTAAATATTGTCGGTGTATTATATAAACTTTAAACTTGTCCAACTTTTTTTTTTTCTGAAATTTTTTTCTTTAAAGATTTGTCTAAAAGAATGTAAATTAGAATAAAATACAGCGTCTTTGTAATTTGTATAAAAAAGAATTAAGAAACGATGTTTAGTCATGTTTGAAAATAAATGTTCTAAAATGGAGTTAACGAAGACAAGAGGAGAGAGCAGAGAGACAAAAAAAAAATCGACGAAAATTTTCTTTTAAAAAAATCGACTTTAATTTATTTTTAAAGAAGTTTAAAATACAAATGTATATAGAAAAAAGTTAAAATAATAGTGATAGGTTGTTTCTTTTTGTCCTTTCACTTTATTTCAAATAAAATTTAGCAATTAAAGTGATTTTAAGTATATATAGGGTGACTATAGGCTAAGTTCGGGCATCGGAATTGATTAGAATTGGAAATGGTTAGAATCGGAAATGGTTAGAAAAAATAAGAGTGGTGGGGATGAGTTCGATGAGACGACGTCAGTGGTGGGGGGTGTCTTATTTTATAATAATATGGCAACATTGCATTGCATTTTATTTATTACATAGTGGAATTGATTAGAATGGGAATTGGTTAGAATCGGCATTGTTTCGAAATATATTTTTATTTATTTTATTGCGTGGAATTGATTAGAATGGGAATTGGTTAGAATCGGAACTGGTTAGAAAGAAATTTTCATTTATTTTATTGAGTGGAATTGATTACAATGGGAATTGGTTAGAATTGGAACTGGTTAGAAAGATATTTTTATTTATTTTATTGAGTGGAATTGATTAGAATGGGAATTGGTTAGAATCGGAACTGGTTAGAAATATATTTTTATTTATTTTATTGAGTGGAATTGATTAGAATGGGAATTGGTTAGAATCGGAACTGGTTAGAAAGAAATTTTTATTTATTTTATTGAGTGGAATTGATTAGAATGGGAATTGGTTAGAATCGGAACTGGTTAGAAAAATATTTTTATTTATTTTATTCAGTGGAATTGATTAGAATGGGAATTGGTTAGAATCGGAATTGGTTAGAAAGATATTTTCATTTTTTTTATTCAGTGGAATTGATTAGAATGGGAATTGGTTAGAATGGGAATTGGTTAGAAATATATTTTTGTTTATTTTATTGAGTGGAATTGGTTAGAAGGATATGTTATTTACGCGCGTCTTATTTAAAACTTTATTTAATCCTTATCTACTGTATTATTTGCTATTTAAAAGCATCAAACTATTATTCAGAATATAACTACAGAATTTAAGCATACACATTAAAGCCAACGCCATGTTGGATCAATCAATATCATACGCCGCATAGGAAAATGACTCGTTTTGCCAGTTCAAAAATAGTAAACAATATTTTTGAGAGCATTAATGCTGTTAATAGGATAAATTAGAATCTCAGATATGCGAGAAAAATAATAATAACAGAATATTGACCGTTGTTACAAATAAAAGTGCAAAAACTGAAGTTTGTCCTATGCTGAGCAATGTTGTTCATTGATCCAGTATGGCGTCGAAGCGCAATCAGTATGACGTCATGCGAAAACTTACTCTGCGTAATCTATTTTTATCGCTTAATTTTATTGCTGAGGGCTGAGGCTGCGCTGTAGAAATTTAGACTTTAAGTAAATTTAGGGCACATAGTATTGTGTGTTTTCTGTAAAATATATTCTTTCATGCAAGCGCCGCATCATACATTTTTTTCTTCACTTTATGCTTTATAAATTAATTATACAGTGGGTAATATATTGGTTATATTTTGTAATGTGTTTTCAAATGAATTTCAAAGGTTTGTACCGTCAACGTAACTTGTTAGTATAAATGTTATTTCTTCAGTGGGAAACAGTTCAGATAGCTCTCCATATCATAAATAACATTGTATTGTATACATATAACAAATTTATTCTTAAAAACGTCTTATAAGTAATTTTTAGCTACTTTTCTACGTGTAGACTTACGATAAAAAAATAATACATTTTACTTGTTACAAAAATAAGAGTGAAATAAATAGGTTCAGGAGCGTGGCCAGGATTTACACTGGTACGGTGGGGGGTTGGTCGGGTACAGCAAACGCTGAAAGAGCCACATAAGTTTATGATGTGCATAAGATATACTCCCCCTTTTGGGAGCGTGGGGTATATTTCTGTCTCTTTTTTTGGCTGCAAGAATAGAAAATTGAGGGTTTTCAGCAAATTTGTTCTCTTTTATTTTTTTTTTTATTTATTATAGGCCAAATTATTATTATACATAAGTATAGTCAAATTCTTAAAGATAACAAATTATTATGAAAATATTTATTACAATTATATTAAAAAGAGTTTGTTATGAGCAGATAACTTTTTTTCTGTGTTCTCTACATGGACAACATAAATTACGTAATTTAAGATGCACTTATTTTAAATTCATAAATATGTTGTTACTTTAGAACTGGGGAAAAAAAGCTATGAAACATAAAAGAACCAACTTGCATATTATTCAATGCAATAAATTACGATATTATTGCTAAAATGGGCTAGCATAATATTTTATTTTTTTACCAAGTACATTTTTTTATTTTTTTTTTTTCTACTTTAATATACTATTTAATAATTAAAAGCAACATATTACCCACTGATTCTGATTAATTACTGTTATTAAAAAAAGCATCTAAAAAAAGAGCAAAATATATATTTATAATATTATAATGATAACAATTATTATTGCATTATTTGTCATTTGCATGGAAGATTATATTTTACAAAACACACACAGAATTATTTGTCACCTAGGGCACAAAAATTTTTTGTAACTAAGTGTTGCTTTCAGCTTTTGCTGTAACCGACCAACCTCCCACCGTCCCAGTGTAAATCCAGGCTACGCTCCTGAACCTTACACCTTTATTTTTGTAACAAGTAAAATTCATTATTTTTTATCGTGTCTACACGTAGAAAAGTAGCTAAAAATTACTTATTAGACGTTTTTAAGAATAAATTTGTTATATGTTTAGGGACGTACGCAGGATTTTGTCACGGGGGGGGGTCCAAGCCCACCATACTGAGGGGGGTGCAGGGGGGGACACCCCCCTGCTGGGGGTGCGGGGGATACCCCCGCAAGAATTTTTTGAAATTTAAATGTCAAAATACGTGATTTGGTACCCTTTTTTAGTATATTTTTAGTCATAGAATGGTGCAACTACAGACAATAATGCGTGATACAAAATTTGAATCATTGTCATATGAAAATACTAAAATACTGTATCCATATTAAACGCATTGCTCCATCAAATATTATAGCATTTTCATACGGTATTAAACAACATAACATTTCATACTCTAGAATTTATTTTTTATTTCCTTTCATGTAATTGAGTTGTTTGAAAATTTTAAAATAAATAAGTAACTCGGCTCGTTTTTGGTTAATATAAAAGATGAATTTCTCTAAATTATTATTTTGTACATATTTTAATTTATAACTGAATGCGAATTAAAAGTAGATTTTTTAAAATCAATAAGTAATTTTTTTTTAATATGTTTTTACTGAAAATGAGGATGAAAATGAGGTATTGGTGGGATTTAATTTGACCATAAATTTATAAGGAGAAATAAACAATAATAATAAATCATTTTGAATTTATTAAACATATGTAAAGAAATGAAATTCTAACTTGTAAGTACGAGGATACAAATTTTGTTACACCACAATACAAAATTTTGACAAACAAATTTTCGAAGTTTTACTTATATAATATAAAGCTAATTTTAATTTGAATAACCTTTCTTATCTGATGATCGCGTGGGTACTGCAATTTTTATCATCAGTATATAGTTGTTGCTTTAAACTAACTTTCAAATGGTTTAAAAAAAAATATACGTGGTCAACTTTTTAGTTTTATAATTACAATCCTATAATGCAATAAACAATTTAATATTCACTTTTTTTCCAACTTTCAAATACTTTTAGCAAACTTTTTTTTTTTTTTTTTTTTTATTTGTACGATTTTATTTTTTTGAGTAACTAGTAATTTAAAAAAAATAGGGGCCTGCAACATGTTAATTGAAGAAAATGAAATGAAATATACTATAGTAAAAAATTCACTGACGGTGGAAAAAATACGTTTTGGACAAAGTGAGGAAAAACATGCAATTCAAAATTTTCATTTTCAAAATTTGAAAAGTGAGATATACCGTGATGGTTAAATTTAAAGTTAGAAAGGCAGGAAAAAAAAGAAGCAATAATACAATATTTTTCAAAGGTAAAACAGATAAAAAATAAATAAACAATATAATTTTTTTATTTATTTCATAACCACGCTCAAAATATTTCTCTGATTCAAAGCCTATACAATTTGATTATCAGTAAATTAAATATTTTTAGTGATTAGGTAAGGTAACGTACCCTAAAAAAATATAATATATTGATAATCAAATTGAAAGTGTTTGGCTTTCGTGTTACACCGTGTTATAAAGGATAAGCAGCAAACTGATATTGAAAAGGAATTCGGCTCGACCGAGACTCGATCCCGGATCTTTGGTTTCCCAGACTACTCAACACTTTCATTAAATCTTCCCGTGTAAAAAAGGCGTTAAGTTACAAACTCTATATGATAATCAAATTGTATAGACTTTATATCAGAGAAATTTTTGAGCGTGATCCCCCAATTATTTAAATTCAATGTTTTTGGTTTTTGAATAATGACATGACCGGACATGACGAATTATTTGATTAAATTTTAATTTAATAAACTGGTCAAATGCTATGTATATTTTTTATCATCGGTAGTTGTTACCATTATGGCTTTCAAACTTCAAAAATAGTAAGGGGGTCAACATTTTTTTTCATTTTAGTTTAAGGGAATATGCAGTTCATATAACGTCATAATACTTACATAATACCACTATGTTAAATAAAATCACAATTTTATTAATAAATTAGTTAGTTTTGATACCAAAAAGAAAACAAAACTTTGGCACCAAAGACGTTTTTTTTTTTTTTTTTTTTTCAAAGTTGCTATTTTTAACCTCAAAAAAATTTCCTCCTCGGACCTGACGGGGGGGGGGGTCCGGACCCGGAATCCCCCCCCTTGCGTACGTCCCTGATGTTATTTATGATATGGAGAGCTAACTGAACTGTTTCCCACTGAAGAAATAACATTTATACTAACAAGTTACGTTGACGGTTCAAATTTTTGAAATTCAGTTGTTAGTTTGTACTGAAGAGTTACATCTATGTAACTGAACAATTTGTAGAATTTTTGTTTCCCGTGAAGGAAAAAAAAAAAAAATACAAAATATAACCAATTTATTACCCACTGTATAATTAATATATAAAGCATAAAGTGAAGAAAAAAATGTGTGATGCGGCGTTTGCATGAAAGAATATATTTGACAGAAAACACACAATACTTTGTGCCCTAAATTTACTTAAAGTCTAAATTTCTACAGCACAGCCTCAGCCCTCAGCAATAAAATTAAGCGATAAAAATAGATTACGCAGAGTAAGTTTTCGCATGACGTCATACTGATTGCGCTTTGACGCCATACTGGATCAATGAACAACATTGCTCAGCATAGGACAAACTTCAGTTTTTGCACTTTTATTTGTAACAACGGTCAATATTCTGTTATTATTATTTTTCTCGCATATCTGAGATTCTAATTTATCCTATTAACAGCATTAATGCTCTCAAAAATATTGTTTACTATTTTTGAACTGGCAAAACGAGTCATTTTCCTATGCGGCGTATGATATTGATTGATCCAACATGGCGTTGGCTTTAATATGTATGCTTAAATTCTGTAGTTATATTCTGAATAATAGTTTGATGCTTTTAAATAGCAAATAATACAGTAAATAAGGATTAAATAAAGTTTTAAATTAGACGCGCGTAAATAACATATTCTTCTAACCAATTCCACTCAATAAAATAAACAAAAATATATTTCTAACCAATTCCCATTCTAACCAATTCCCATTCTAACCAATTCCCATTCTAATCAATTCCACTGAATAAAAAAATGAAAATATCTTTCTAACCAATTCCGATTCTAACCAATTCCCATTCTAATCAATTCCACTCAATAGAATAAATAAAAATATTTTTCTAACTAGTTCCGATTCTAACCAATTCCCATTCTAATCAATTCCACTCAATAAAATAAATAAAAATTTCTTTCTAACCAGTTCCGATTCTAACCAATTCCCATTCTAATCAATTCCACTCAATAAAATAAATAAAAATATATTTCTAACCAGTTCCGATTCTAACCAATTCCCATTCTAATCAATTCCACTCAATAAAATAAATAAAAATATCTTTCAAACCAGTTCCAATTCTAACCAATTCCCATTCTAATCAATTCCACTCAATAAAATAAATGAAAATTTCTTTCTAACCAGTTCCGATTCTAACCAATTCCCATTCTAATCAATTCCACTCAATAAAATAAATAAAAATATATTTCGAAACAATGCCGATTCTAACCAATTCCCATTCTAATCAATTCCACTATGTAATAAATAAAATGCAATGCCATGTTGCCATATTATTATAAAATAAGACACCCCCCACCACTGACGTCGTCTCATCGAACTCATCCCCACCACTATTATTTTTTCTAACCATTTCCGATTCTAACCATTTCCAATTCTAATCAATTCCTGTGACCCGCTAAGTTCTGATATATCTCTACTTTTTTTTTTTTTTTTTTTTTTTTTTTTTTTGTTACTGAATTTTGTAATGACAAGGTAAATTTTGTTGAAGCTACCAAACATTTTCCTATAATAGTAATTATATTCATAAACGTACACAAAAGAAATAAAAAAATCGTAATAAAATTCTTTTACTTTTATTATTAATGTCATATCTCTTTTTCGTTCTAAAATTGAATATACAACAGCGAAAATTTTAATAACAAAAAAATAAAAAGCTCATAAAAAGGGGTTAGAAAACAAACAACAATGCAATAATAATTAGCATAACAAAGGATTTGTGTTGACACAAGAATTTTGATTATGACAAAATATCAAAATTAATTATTTTATACAATGAATAATAGCATTTTTTTTTATATATTAATATAAATATATTTTTGTAAACAAGTGTCGCTTGATAAAAAGTCTTTATTTTTATTAGTATTAGTATATATATATTTTTTAAATGTTATCAATTTTTATTATAATTATTAATAACTAAATAAATGTAAAATTTACGTGTTTTTCTCCTCATCGTATAATATTGAATAAATTTTAAATACGAGTAATCCCATATTTTATTTTATTTTAATTTTATATATAGTTTGTAGCAGTTTAAAAATATAATTTACCATTATCTTATTATCAAACTTATTAGTAATTAAGTAAATGATTATATAAATTTCTGATAAATAATAAAGAAAAATGGAAAAATTATATTTTATATACAATATATTTTTAATAATTTCCATACTTTTTTAAAAAATATATACTTATTATACAATCAGTATGTAAATTATTTAAGTTGACAAAATAGCGCTTGGTTAAAATTTTATGTAAGAGAGAGAGAGAGTTGCAGCAAGCACAAAATAATTTGCATGAACAAACAAAACGAGAGAGAAAAAGAGGGCGGAGTTTCTCTTTTACTATAGAGCGTATCTATGTTTGCACAGCCTGATTCGTTTTGTGTCCCTCCTTTTCATTCTCTTTTTTTTTTATTCTATATTATATAATACCAGAATAAGAGGGAACGAAAGAAAAATTTCATGAAAGATCTTGTTACATTTTTTTTAGTTACTTTGTAAATTTTTAGCAGGTAAAAGAAATATGAAACGAAAATCAGGTTGAAAATATAACTTTTTATTCGAAAATGATAACATTTCTCATTTTAGATTCTCGTTTCATATTTTAAAAGTTAAATAACTGAAATATTTTAAGTAAATGCTAATTTTAGTAAGGATTTTATTTTATTGAATATTTATTTGTTTATTAATTTTAGTATTAAAAGAGTACCAGAAAAAAAAAAAAAAAAAACGTTATTCGATTCGATGGTAAATATGCTTACAAATTATAATTGAAATCAACCCCCAAGTCGATTTCAAATATTTATGAATCAACTATTTAAGCTACGCAAATTCAGAGAGTTTCAAGCTTTATTTTCCATCTTTCATCGATAAGTACGTGACTTTACGTTGAAAATTTAGCAGAGTTAATCCTCACATGAAGAAATATTTTAATAAAATACCAAATTTGAATGTCAGTAAACTTAAAAAAATCAGGCCATTAACACTCATCAGCCCATCAAACCTAATCAATCGTCGAAAAACGATAAAGCATAATATTTACAATTAGTAAAAATAGCATTATAATTTCAATCGCATATCATTCAAAATACGTATTTACATACTACTATTTAACCTAATATTAAGATCAACCGCTAAATTTTTTTCAAATGAACACAGTTACCTTAATAATAAATATCAAATTATTAATAAAACTAAAAAAAATTAAAATAATAAAGGAAATAAGATATACGAGGAAATATATAGAATATAAAATAATTTATATCGGAAAATGTAATAACAAACAGGAAAATAATAATATCGTTTTATTGTTTAAAATTTTAAGCACTATACCCCTTTTGTTTAACTATCATGGTTTATATATATGTATAAAATGAAACTACAAACGAATGATATATTTTATATATAATAATATATATTTTATTTTGTTAGTTAAAAGTGATGACAATAGCACCATGTAATGAAAATAAATAACCCTTTTAAAGTTCTACTGAATATATCACCATCATTAATATAATATTTTATGATATATATCGTATTTATATGTGTATGTATGTTTTTAAACTCAAAAATCTCATATATTTTATTATACATATACACAGATTTAATTTATACGAATTTCTTTATGGTTATTATTATTTTATTAATAATAATAATAATAAAAATAGGTCAACAGATATATACAAATTAATTTTATATTTTAAATTAAATTATTTTTATTGCTATAGTAGATGTGTAATAAAAGATTTTAAAGTAAAATTTTAATATTTATTATATTATTTAACATTTTATTTCTTAAAGAAATAGAACAGGTGAAAATATAAACAGTTTTATCCCAAAACCCCTGATGGGATTTACATAAATAATATGTACTTTATCTCTAACCCCACTATATAGCAGTTTCGTTTTATGCAACCCGCACAACTTTTTTATACTACTTTTTGCTTATTTCTGATATCAGAAATCAGAATAGTCATGCACATAGCATAATTTACAGTATTTTTACGCTTTCTTGTGGGGACACATTTACAGTATGGTAAAAATTGTAATTGGTTTTGGAGATCCTATTTTGTGCTAAATCATTAAATATGTTGTTTCAATATGGTCTATGGCATTAAAATATTTTCATTCCTAATGATTTGCAAGAGAAATGCTATTTAGTTTAAATGCAGTCTCGGATGGTATTCAACAGAAACCGAAGTTGATTTCTAGAGGATATTACACATTGGATTACGTAATATAAATTATTGGAAACTAATTTCATTGTGGTCATGGTATAAAGCTGTACTGTTTACGTTGCAGTTGCAACAAAAGTACTTTTATTTCGTTCAGGAATAATGCAATAGCAGTCAAGTGCTTGCAGAAAGCTGTTAAAAACACAAACAAATTACTATTGGCAAGAGTAAAAAAAAAAAAAAAAAAAAAAAAACTGTCTTGTATTCTTGCGCGAGTAGAGCTGTTTATTTAGTTCTATAATAAAACGTCATTACTTTTTCCCCTTTCTTATTTTATTTTTAGACAATTAGATTACAAAAATCGAAACCTTGATCATATAAGGGTTTATGCGGATGACGTCATATTTAATGCGCTTGAAGGCCATACTGGAGTAGTGAATAACAGCGCTGAGCATAGGACAAACTTCGTTTTAGGTCATTTTCTTTGGAAAATCTGTTAATTTTTTTGTTATTGTTACTTTTCTCACATACTTGAGATACTTATTCAACATATTTACAGCATCAATTCTCTCAAAAATATTGCATAGTGTTTTTAAACTGTCAAAATGAGTTATTTCCCTATGCCACCCATGTTATTGAGTTATCCAACATGGTTTCGACTTTAACATGAATGCATAGACCCTATAAGATTATAAACTCCATAAATACTTTATTTAAATAATAATACATAGAAAAACGCATTTAGAAAATGAAAGTATGCAATCAAATACGTATTGTAATACAAACATAAATATATATTTTACAGACGTTGAATGATTTTTGACATTAAAAATGGTTTATTTTAAGCGTATAATATACACTTGCTCCATATAAAATAATTATTAAAATCAATGAATAATGACAAATTAGATATACCCGTTACTTATATAAAAATATAATACAATAATAATTATAATATACGAATTTATTATTTAAATCCTGGCAATAAAAATGTATATATATTTTTTAATTCAGCACCATATTTGTCATTATTATTATAAAAATATATATTATTATATATTAAAACAAAATGCCATGTAATTGATCGTGTATTTAAAGTAATATAATATTAATATATTATTGTGTTGTTTTGGTATGTATACGTATATATTAAAATGTTTATATTTAATCATGTTAAAATACTTTTTTTTTAAACATTATAAATAATAAACATTATTAATGTTACGTATATTGATTTTAAATTTGTATGGAACTTACATTTTTGCTGCATTGCCCAATGATACGATATATTTTTTTCCTGCTTTATAATATGTATAAATATTCTTAAATAATATATTTATATTCTTAATTGCTTTATTTTATTTATTATTATTATTTTTTATTATTATTCAAAATTTATTCCATTGTAAAAAAAAAAATATTAATTTATTTTGCTTTAGTTAAAGTAATTATTACTAAAAATTACGTATTTAAAAATTAATTTTTCAAACTTAAATAATAATAATTAAGCCAGTAATAAGGAATGTTACTTGTTGTGATTTGCGACATAGCATTAGGAATTATCGTTACAGTTCTAGTGGTTTGTTTAAATAATTATAAAAAAAAATTGTTGCTAATATGTACAATTTAATTAATAGAGATTCAAATCATTCGCTAATCCCATTGTATACGGTGCTAATAAAGTAAGCGGCAATTTTTTGCGTTATAAACAAAACTTTCTGGGTTATTGTAGCAGCATTAATAAGTAACCCAATGAAGGAATAAAAAATATATTAACCATGTTTTATTATTATAGTAATATACAGTGTATATATATAATTATATATACCCATTTATATATATTATATTATTTATATTATTTATATTATATATATTATATATATTATATATATATATATATATATATATATATATATATGGCTATCAAGTGGACATACATATTATATGTATTTGTGCTCTAAAATAAACATATACACATTGAGAGAGAAAGATTATCGGAAAATTTATCGCTTAGAAACGTAGTAACAAATTTTATATATTATATAATGTTTTAGTCATTGTTACTGAATATATATATATATAATATATACATATATACGTATATATATACACATAGTAAAGCAAAGGACTTATCGTGTTATTCTGTTACATAAATCACTTTAATTAATCTATTGTTAATTGCATTTTATAGTTATATATATAATTATATATTTTGTTGTTGATTTGTTAAGCTTTTATTTTTATAATAATAAGAGGAAAAACGTATTGGTTTCATTTAGAATAGCTTCTTTAATTTACGTATACTTTTTTTATAATTATATCCATAATTTTTATTATCGAATAATCTTTTGATCATACTATTTATATCAATTTTCCCAAGTAACATTAAAAGATATAATAATTGTTAGTATTGTTTAATGCTTAGAAGTAATTTACAATCCAGTCGTTTTTTTCCTTTGATGGAATTAAATAAATATATTTATTTAGTTGTGAAATGTGTTACGGGTTTCGCAAACATT
Organism: Ecdyonurus torrentis; assembly: GCA_949318235.1. Classification (NCBI taxonomy): domain Eukaryota; kingdom Metazoa; phylum Arthropoda; class Insecta; order Ephemeroptera; family Heptageniidae; genus Ecdyonurus; species Ecdyonurus torrentis. The sequence goes on along the minus strand of OX439133.1, from coordinate 9,087,781 downwards.
GTTGCAAAAATTATTTAAGTGGGAAAAAATGCTAAAATGTTTATATTAATTAGTATTGCTGCATGTTCTATTTTTACTGCTTTTTATTATTATTTAAATATGAATGAACAGTTCAATTGAGGCCAAAAGTTTAGATACAAACAAAGAAAATATTATAATAACATATCGTAATTGCATGGATTCATATATATATATATATATATATATGTATAACTTTTAAATATTGTCTATTTTACTCGAATTGCGGCAAAAAAAATATTCAATTTTCTATTGTGTACAATATGTTGAAAATTATGTTAGATTATAAATAATATATTATACACTTTATAATATGGACGTCGCATGAAATTTTTTTTTTTAAAGGTGGTAGAACTACATAAGTTCTTGTATCGTTATATTGTATTTTGTAGTTGAAAGTTCCGCTTGAATTTTCTCTACTATATCGCGCAGAAAAGAGAGGGAAGAGGGAGAGAAGAGAAAAAAGAGTGTACAGTAAAGCATTCATTCAAAGTTAAAATCGATACAACACAAAAGTGGAGTACAAAATACTACGATACAAAAATATTAACAATATTATGTATATATATATATATATTTTTTTATTACAATTTTAACACTTCAAAGTTTCAGTGTATTTCTATTATTAGTTTTATATTATGTATTTATGTTTATACTTCTTCAATTACATATGATTCGCGATTTGACAGGTAATTGAGAATTGCGTTCAATTATTAACAACAGTAAAACGTAATTTTAATTACATAAATATTATATTGATTCAATCGTCACACAATATGTATGTGTTGGTATTATATATATATTTTTTATCCTGTATTATTTTGTTTTAAATTGGTGGTACCTATTTTGAATACAAGTGTCTTTACTGTGTATACCCAATAATATTATGAATTCTTCATTTCATCATTATATCATCAGCTAAGAATACTGAGAATTAACTAGTGCCATATTTTTGTATTTAAAATTTTTCTTTTGTATTAATTTTTCCTCTAAATATTAATCCTTTCGTTTCCAAATTTGAATACCATATTACATTTGTATATATAGCCCATACCCTTTATCAGACCTTTTTTTCTATAATATTTAAATCTACATTATACAATAGAGTAAAATTATTAAAATTCTTTTCTCTTCGTTACATACATAGAGAAAAAAAATTATACAAAGAGGCGTAACTTTATTATATAATAGTGAATAAAGAGTAGAGAGAAAGAGCGAGAGTTTTGTGCAAAAAGATGGGCAAGAAGGGTAACATTGGTGCTCACTGTTAGCCAATGTTAAGAGATCTTGGCTCAATGCCCTTACCAATAGAATCCTTTCTAAGGGGTGGAGTCTAAAAAATAATTTTAAAAAAATACTGAAAAATATATTATTAAAAATTAATTTTTCCAAAAAAAAATTATTTGTTAATTTTTTGGAAGTGTTATATGATTATTTTTAACAATGTCAAATTTTAAATAACTGTAGTTCTTATACCTTGCTAAACGCTGTAGTAACGTTGTTTGTAAGTTTATTTACATATGCATATAATTTAGTAATTATTTAGAATAGAAGGAAGCAGATAATAGGCAAACTACTTAATGTATACTAAGAAAGTGAAATTTTTGTTATAAGAATTTCTAGTAAAACAAAATAAGTTAAAAAATTTGGATAGAATTTCCCTTCGTTGCACTATATTTATATATAAATTTACAAGTCAGTGATGTAGAAATCTATATTTTTAAGGATATTTAATTATGGAAGTTTATAATTTTTCATATTTATGCTCTCTCTCTCTCTCTCTCTCTCTCTCTCTCTCTCTCTCTCTCTCTCTCTCTCTCTCTCTCTCTCTCTCTCTCTCTCTCTCTCTCTCTCTCTCTCTCTCTCTCTCTCTCTCTCATGAAAACACTATCTTCCTCATGAACAGCATTAAAACCATTTTTCACTTTTTAGGTATCATTATATCACTTTACATTCATAAATACCAATTATAATGCAAAATTTCTTAACAAAATTCATTTGAACATTGTAAATTATTATTTTTTATATTCTCCAATTTTAGAATACATTAATTTTTATTGTAATTCGTAACTTACAAAAATAGTCGATGTATAGACGTTAAAACCTTGCCAATAAAATAAAACAGTTAATAATTTTTTTCACAGCATAAAAAAGTGTTACAATTAGTAAAACTAACACAAAGAAGGGGTTAAAAATGTAAACTTTTTCCTTTTTGTATTGATTGAGAGACCAAAAAAAAAAAAAAAGTAAAGAAAAAAAATACAAAACTCGTAGAAACAACAGACGGGTGAAATTATTTTTGGCACTGCACCAAAGAAAAAAAAAAGAGGCTAAAATGGATTGATAAAATTTGCCATTCCATTTTCTTTCTCTCCCTTTTTCTTTCTTTTTTTTTTTTTTTTTTTTTTTTTTTTTAGGCCTTTTTTTCTCATTCTTCTTTCTTTTTTTTTTTTTTTTTTACGTAGAGAAAGAAAGAAGAACACGAGCGTCTTAAATTATAATACATAGGATTAAAACTATAAAACTTTATTTGAATATATATCTTCTCGTAAATTTGCATTCCTTCAAATTTTTTTATAGTAGTAATGTTGTTTGATGGAGATTAAACTTTGCATACACAAATTTGTTTATAGCAAATTGCATAAATTTGTCAATCAACTTCTTAAAGCAGCTCCATGACATAATGAAGTCTTAAATTAAACTAACAATCAGGGGAAATAAATGTGGTTAACAACAAAAGAAATTTCGTTGAAAAAAAAAAAAAAAGAAAAGAAAAAAAAAAACTGAAACATTTCATTTTCTAAATAAGTCGAAATTTGTATTAAAACACACACACACACACACACATATATATATATATATATATATATATATATATATATGTGTGTGTGTGTGTGTGTGTCGAAATTTGTATTAAAACACACACACACACACACACACATATATATATATATATATCCACTGAAATTCATGTCAGGCATACACAAAATTTCAATCTAACTTATCTTTTATGAATCAGCTGATTCAAATTACGACTTAAATTGTTCCCCCCTACCCTTTTTTTCGCTCATTTTTAGAGTGGATAATTTTAAAAAGAAGCGTTAGTGTTGAAAAATCTTAAATTGAAGGAGGGTGTTTTGGATTAATGGCTACTATAAAAAACTCATTAGCAATTAAAGTAAAGTTAATTTCAAAATGAAAATATCATCCAATGCAAATTTTTGAAAAGGAAAAAAAATACAATAAATTTGAATTGTTCTCTTTTTAGATAAAAATATATAAATTTAAATAATTAGGTAATATAAATGCAATTTTTTTAACTCTATATAAAATTGCGTACATTTTTTTTTCTTTTATATTTAAAATTAGTCACATTAAATTTTATTTCGACACTTTGAATAAATTATACATTTACATTTTTTTATATTGTTTGAGATTTAGATAAAATTTTATTATAGTTATTTTTGTTGCTCTAATTAAATTTTATATGACAGTAAATTTGTTTCTTTTTTTTTTTTGTATTCTGTAACATTTTTTTAAGTATATATTTCTGTGGTTGTTTTAGAAATTTTTATTAGAAATTAATGAGATTATAATGTTTTTGTATTATTTTTAAGGAAAATAATGCATTTAAATGAGTTTTAACTAGGATATTGTATTTCTTTATTTTATATTTGATGATAACGATAATCAAATGACGAAAAAGAAAAAACGTCAAGTGGACATTTTTTCTCGTTTTGTCTGAATTCTTTTTATATATTATTGCCGATTTGGTTTTAGTCCACAAGAAGATTTTTTTTTCCCCACTTATACGTTAGTCTATATTTGATATATAGACATTTGACTTTACCATTCAAAGTACTATTACTGTATATTAAAAAAAAAAAAAAAAAAAAAAAAATCATCATACCCAACTATAAACCCAAAAGCGAGTGATTTAATAGAAATTAATGATATGAGGTGGATTTGTGAATTGTTTTGAGATATCTCTAACTTGCCGTAGGCCACTACCACACCACTGTCAGTACTATAGCCGGAAACATGAATACACCTGTCAAGTCTAAACACCTTTCCTACCTTTTTACCTTTGACGCACTGACATACGCACATGACATCAATGTGTGGAGAACATACGAGAGTGCATTCAATGCATTGGATAGTGTCTGGGAAAAAAAAAAAAAAAAAAAAAAAAGAAAAGCATTTATACCAATTGATCGTGAACTCTCGCACGTCAAATCAGCATGCATATCACTACGCCACGGGCTAGTTTGCTCATTGGAAACTATATCCAAGCAACATTTTATTTCATTGCATTGCATTTCATATTATTTTATGGTTTCTTTCAAATTATTTTCATTGATGTTGCAATTGTTTTGACATGGTGTTAAAAAAAAAAAAAAAAGAAAAAAAGAACGCTGTACACTGTATATAGTAATAAAATCCATTTAACCAAAACACAGTGAATTAAAATATATAGGAATGAGAAAAAATGCGACAATGTAAAAACAATACAATTATACATGATGAGCATAGTTTATCATATAGCTTGTTTTTTATAACAAATTATTGACATTTTAAGAATTTTGTATTAATATTGTTACTTTTTATCTGTTACAGGTATGTTGAGAATATTTTTTATTTTCTTCTTCTTTACTTCAATTACATTGGCGAAATTTTTAATAAAAGTAAGTAAAATGAATACTTAATTTTATAATTAATGAATTATAATAATGATAAATAGTTTAAATTTATTTTTTAATAAAATATTATAAATTATTTAATAATTTTATTTATTAATTAAATTCTGCTACCAATTGAGATAAGTTATACTTCACGTTTATATATGTTTCAAAATTATCAAGCATAAATTGGGATTTCAATCTCAATCATTGGAGGTTATTATCGGTTTATAAATTCAATAAGGGTGTAGGGTACCGACCTTACATCTCAAAAACTAGAAAGTGTTTTGGGTCAAAATTTGGTGTCATTGTGTAGCTAAGGGACACACCCAACCGTGATAAAAATGTAAGATGTTTGACCCTCCCGAAAAGAAGAAAAAAAATTATTAAAATTAACATTGGGCCTAATGGGCTTAAAATTTCAAAAAATCATATAAAATTAATTAGCACGGACCCCCTAAAATTTTTATATATTTGAAATTATCTCAAGGTATAATTGCGCAAAATTTCAGATTTTTTTTTTTTTATTTATTTATTTATTTATTTTTTTTGTCGAGAAAAGTTTGAGTCTAATGACCGACGTCGGTACCCTACTTCCGTAAAAAGTTCTATGGATTAAATCACGTAAAAGTATGGTTAGTATTTCTCATTTCAATTTCTCCGAAATCGATGCAGTAGTATTCTCAAAAATTACAAAAAACGTGTGTTTTTTCCCCATGAGCGTAACGTTAAATTAGGGGTGCGTCCCTTTGCTTTCCCCGCGCGCTAGACCGATAAGCTCCATTAAAAAACAAAAATTGTGCATAAAAATAAGTTGCGATTGCTTAAACTAATAAACTAGAGAGGTACAAAATTATGAATTCATTCTACATTATATTATATTTGTTTCTTAAAATATATAAGCAAATCATTAAAAAAAAAAAAAAAAACTTTTGGATTAATTCATGATCTAAATGCATTATTAAACAATTTTTATAAACACTTTATTTTTTCTACACAAATATAAAAAAAAAATGATTAAAATAACACTTGTAAAAAAAAATGAAAGAAAAATAAAAACACTTTTGTAAATTTTTTAAGTGTTTATACAAACAGTGTTGTTGTGTTTTTACTTTTCTTTTTCTCGCGTTACAATTTTTTTATGTATGAATGAATAAAATGTTCTCTTTCTTTATCTTTTTGGTCTCTCTCTCTCTCTCTCTCTCTCTCTCTCTCTCTCTCTCTCTCTCTCTCTCTCTCTCTCTCTCTCTCTCTCTCTCTCTCTCTCTCTCTCTCTCTCTCTCTCTCTCTCTTTTTCTCGCTTTTCCTTCAACTTATTTACATGAAAGTAATTATACAAAAAAACATTTTACCTCCTTTTTTAAGATTAAAATTTCATCTAAATATTCATTATTATGCTACTGTATAATATTAATACGCGTAATATAAGCTTAGCTTTTTACTCGGAGTAAGAAAAAAAAATATATATATATATATACGTATATACTTTATAGTAACGAATGCAAAGTTTTAACTTTAATTCTAATTTAAAGTTCTCTCTCTCTCTCTCTCTCTCTCTCTCTCTCTCTCTCTCTCTCTCTCTCTCTCTCTCTCTCTCTACTTCTCTGCGGCTTGAGTTAAAAGTTTAAAGATGAAGGAAATGAAATAGACATGTTCGTAAATTTGATGCAAACTGTTTTAACGTCCATTACTTAACGGGTGACAAATATGAAATACACCAACTAACTTTGCCGAGGCTAGGTTATTTGTAACTGATTTTTCATTGAATAATTTCATTTTCTAATAAATAACATTTGAAAACACTGTATATTATATTGTAAAAAGATCATTTTGATTTTAATAGAAAATGGTATGCTGTAAATGAAGTCAAAACTAAAATTTATAGTTTGATGTTATGAACTCTTTTATATATAAATACTAAAAATATTTCCCAACAATAATGAACAATTTTGAGATTAATTCTCAATCAAATAAATATTTTCGTGTTAAAAAAATAGCTTCTTTCATTGAGTTGTACATAAATAATAATAATAAAAAAAAAATTCTACCTGTGACTATTTTTTGTTTGTGAGAATTTCATATTTAAAACTACTAGTTGAAGTTATAGTGAAGTCTTAAACGAGAAAAAAAAATCATTAATTTAATAAAATTGTCTCTGAGTAAACTTTACGAAGTTACCTTAACTAAAAAGGTGATGCTTTGGTGGCCGCTAATTAGAACTTGTGGTTTTGAGCCGGTTTTATTCATTTTTACCTCAGCTCAACCCTTGTATGGATATATATATATATATATATATATATATATATATATATATATATATATATATATATATAGTACATACACAGTTTCGTATTTCATCATATCGTATTACTGCTGGCTAGCTTTACCTTTTTAGTCTGTTATACATGGCTGGTAATTAAAGTATTTTCATAGAAATATATACACAAGTCGTGTCGTATTTAAAGTTTTGATATATGCATCAAGGAAAAGTTAATATATATTTTGCTTTTATTTATATTAAAAAAAAAAAAAAAAAAAAAAAAAAAAAAAAAGTGCAGAAATAAGACTTATACAGGTAAAATAATGGCTATAGTCGAAACACATTATTTATTTGCAATAATACATTAAAATTAATTTGCGGAAAAAAAAAGTGTATCTAGTTTTAAAAATTATAAACTTACTAATAGAACCAAATTTACTGTCCCATAAAAAAAAATGAAAGATACTATGCAAGTTATAAAAAAATAAAATAAGGAATAGTAATTGTCAATATTTAACAAATTTCAAAATGTTTAACTAAGCTTTTATTAAACTCCTATAGCTGAAGTAAAACAATAGAAGACATTGTATTTTTTTTTTATCATTTATTAAAGTATTTTGTAATTATTATTACATTTATTACTCGAAAAAACATAGAAAAAGGTATCGCTGTCAGAATTTTTAGAAGTAGAAGGGGAAAAAAAAACTCATTCGAAGATCTAAAGTATACACAACTTTTAAATCATACAATTTATCTTTTATTTTTGCGCTATACAGTACTACAGAAGAATTTTTTTTATTTCTTTTAATTTATAATACCGCACAATAAAACTCAACAAAATACAGAACGTTTATTCTCTCTCTCGCTCTCTATTTTTTATTTGAAATGTTAATTTTAGCTTTCCTGTTGTAATATTTTATATGTATAGGGTTTATAATTTATTATTTTAAACCATAGAAAATAAAAGGAAAAGGGTCACTTTATATAACGTACATATATACACACTTGCTAAATTAATGTATATTTTAGTACTCCCTTTGTTCTTATATTCGTATTATAATCTTTAATAAGTTTTCATACTTTCAATTAAGTCTATATTTATATTTTATTTTATGTAAAACTAGACTTTATGGAATATTATTAATAATAATAATAATAATAAAAAGTTGCGTTCACTTTGTTTAAATTTTTTAGTAATTATTGAGTTTACAGGGTACTTCCAATTTTACAAAATAAAAAGTTACGATAAAAAATAATTAAACGTAATTTTGTGTGAAATTTTTTATTTCAATACTAATTTTACTTGATTGTCTAGCAAATTGGTGACAAAAGAATAATTTATAACGAAATAAAGATCTAACTTTTCTTGAATAAAAGATATAAAGGTATAGCATGTGTATACATTAATGTTTCTATTTATAGACCGGTTGCACTCATATTTTTAGGAGCCACCATTTCGTTGGTTATAGGAATACACAGGCCAGCATAGGAAAAATGTAATTTTTATTTTTTTAATAGGAAAAGAAGCTTCAAACCTCAATCAAAGCCTTATTTCTAGCTCCTAAAAATCTTGAAGAGTATGCGAAAAATTCGTTCAGTTGAAATAAACTTTTTATGTGAAAAATTAGGAGAAATGATGTTTCCCCTATGCTGGTCAATGCATTAGGCACCACAAACATGGCGACAAATCGCAAGGATGTGCAAGGGGTCTATATTTTAAAGACATATAACACGTTGAACAAAAAATTGACACGTAAAATACCTGAAAATGAGAGTTGATTTGATCGGAGTTCTAATTTATTTTCCATTTTGATATCCACGTAATGGTAGATCCGGTTTATGACATCACATTCCGCCTTGTCCTCGCGCTAGTTTACAAGCGTGTGGACCTAGCCGGTGTTCTATGCCTTTTATCTTGAAAATTTTAAATAATATACTTTTTTTAGGCTTTGTATTGGCATTATAGAAAAAATAAAATACTAATAATCGATGCAAAGAGGAATTAATGAAGAGCTTTTAATAGCAAGAATTTCACATGTTAAACGATCATGTAAAATCACCTATCCTATAAACAGACTAAAATGGTCATTAAAATTAAGTTTATTATAAAATAGTCTTAAACAGGATCTGCATGATATAAAATGTTTTTGTTTTTTAACCACAAAAGCGACCATATTGTCAAGTTTTGAATCATTAAACCTTATTGATATAAAGTATGATAAAATTTTATTATCTTCCCTATAAAAGGAAGAGCTCATATATGCATATGTGAAGCTTTTAATATACAATACATAATATTTTTACTATTTTGTTTATAAATGTTTATATTTTACTTTTTTTTTTTTTTTTTTTTTTTTTTTTTTTTTAGGCTAAAGTTTGTTGCTTTACAAAAATCATTTTTCTCAATAACTATTTGAGAGTAAAATTGAATAAAAAATGTTAGTTTTATTTAAAATATTTTTCTAATATAATATATGGATGAATCATTATAACTTTTCATATATATTATGCTGGAAAATTATAATTATTTATCAAAAAATTAAGTTTTAACTTCTGAATGGTTCAAATCAAAGATTTTACATAGTATGTATATAATAACATTATCCTCTTTTGAGTAAGAAATTGGTAGAATTTGTTTTTTTAGTGAGTATTTTATGTTAATAAATAAGAGATTTTAGAATATAAAGTAATTTAACGTTGAGAAATAAGAAATATAATTTACGCCAGGTATTTTAAAATTAAAATTTACAACAAGACGTGTTGGTTTAAGTATTGATTTTTAATTAATATATAAATATATATAATAACGACATAATAATAATAATAACAAATTAATTACCTACATTTTATTTTTTTTTTATTATTATTATTATTTTTATTATACGGATCTGTAATTCTGTATTGCCTATTGCCTGCATGTGTGTTTTAATTACCATGCAGGTGTTAGCAATTTATTTTGAAATAAAGTCCTATTCTTATCTAAATCTAATGAGAATCGTATACAATAATATGAATTTAGTTCATAAAATGTTCTAAATTTTATTGTATGATTTACGTAAATACATCAAATTTGAATTATGATTAAAATATTCTGCATTTTTACGAAAACAAGAATTCGATCACTAAAAAGTTAACAATGATAACAAAATTCTAATGCAGGTTGTGAAATTTGTTTGACTTTTATGATTAGCTTGTAAAAAGCTTTTACTTAAATCTGAAGACAATTTTTTTTCTATTAAAAAAGACGGGGTAGTTTTGCTCTGTATATAGGAGAATCTTTCCTCTCTCTCTCTTTCTCTTTCTCTTCATCCCTTACTTGACGTGAAAGCCTAATAACTTTGCCATAGCCTAAAGCTGTGGACTGCCCATTTAATCTGTCCTCCCTCTTATATATATACCCCTAACATATACACACACACAAAAAATATCTACGGCTTTTCATATTAGATATATTGCAATTCATATAAGATAATAGTTTATACTTTTTTTATGTATTGTCTTACACGTATTTATAGAAATACTTGAGGTAATACTATTAGGAGCCACTTAACTTTATTATTTGTTTTTCTATATTAAGTTTAAGCATTCAAATTCATTGTAGAATTCATATTTTTTTAACCAGTAACAAAAATAGTTGATTTAAAAATTTAAAATATGAAATGTCTGTTCATAAAGTTTTATATATGTAAAATTGTGAACTAGACTTTATCATACCCGCATGGTAAATATGAAATACAAACATGTAGCATTTTTGTGGCTGAACTGATACTGAATTTACATAACTATAGTTTGTTTAAAACTTTGTTTAGAAAATTAAAGTTCAATGGGATATTGTAATGGCTTATGTATACGATCGAAAAAAAAAATCTGCCATATAATACGTAACATTTTATAAATATGACTTTCACTATATGATGATGTATCTGTCTGTCCATTTTTAGTAAACAGCCTGGGGCTTTAGAAAAACATCGTCAGTCAACTTAAGATTTCTACCCAGAGTTATCGTTTTACCAGTCTGTACCAACAAAAATCTTTATATATATAAAATTCGACAAATGAAAATATTTCTTTATAAAACCGAATCACTTTGTATTATACTTTTTTTTACAATATTTCAATAGTTCGCACTTAAGTTAGTGCGAACTTAAGTTAGAATTTGAGTTAGAGTGATTGTTTTAGAGTTATTAAAAATGAGAGAGAGAGAGAGAGAGAGAGAGAGAGAGAGAGAGAGAGAGAGAGAGAGAGAGAGAGAGAGAGAGAGAGAGAGAGAGAGAGAGAGAGAGAGAGAGAGATTAGAGATTACGTGCATGAAATAGGTTCTTCAATAGTGTTCCAATTCGTTCATTTGATATAAGTTTAATACTAATTTATTATATTTATAGAAAAGTTTAACAAGTAATTTTTTAATGTATTATTTTCAAAATTCTACGATACGCTTTCTTATGAAATGTAGCAGAGAAGTAATAAATTTGTTTTCTATAAAATAATAAAAACATAAATATATCAAATAATTTTTTTTCCTGCTATATATTATATGTTTTCGTGGGGCCACTTAATTAAATTCTGGTAAAAATTGTCATCAGTTTTCTAGATTCCATTTTGTGTTTATTCATTAAAAAGCTCATATTGTTTCATGTGGTCTATTGCAATATTGGATAACCTGTTGTATCGAATTACCTTGGTTGGTTTTGTGTAGTTGTTTGTGGCTCTTTGTTCTTGACCAAACTGCTGAGATTTTCTCTTCTTTATGTTGCACATTACACAAAATTGCACACAAAAGAAAAACAGGTCAAGCGCTAAGTGTAATCGCCTTACACCTTAACTTAGAAACAAAAAAAGAAAAGAATATAACTAAGATTTATTTCTTTTATATATATTTTTTCTTTATAAAATACTATGGTTATTTTTTTAAAAAATAAATATAATTTAGCAATGGAGTTAATATTATTAAGATACATTTAATCTTATTTAGTTGAGCAGTTGTTATTTGTTTTATGAATATTTTAGTATAAACAAGAACTGTTTTGCTGCAAAGAAAACGTCGAGTGTTTACTATTTGCTCATGGCAACCAATGCACTGCAACAAGGAAGTACATTTTTTATATGTATATATTATATTATGGTAGATATAAGACTTAATACTTATGTTTATTTTACATTGCCCTATTTTTTTTTCTAGTCCATGTTTGGTATGTTATCATAATGTGACATTGTATGTACATACAATACGTAAATATTTATTCAAAGTCATGTCCAATGGCATTGTCATCAAACCCTTACAAAGTTTAAATACAATTATTACTGTTGTTAGTGGAATTCTTGACCTATAAATTTATTTTCTAGAAATTTGACGAATTCTATGGCGATATTCTTAGTAAATTATTTTGAAATAACAACATCATTTAAGTTTGGGTTCAAGAATCAGCTTAATTATTATTATTTAAAACTCAATGTGAAACCACTGATTCATCTAAAATATATAAGTAAACATTTTTAAATAGCCTACATGATTCACCTATTCTGTAGGAAATTTATGTATCCATTCGTATGGGAAAATAAATCGTATACATCCATTTATATGTTTTCTGTAATGTGATTCATGTAAAAAAAAATACTTTACTTTAAAATAATTTATTTTTCTAACTTCTAATTCAAAAATATATACTGTTTTAGACAAATTTATTTTTATTTTTTCTAACTTCTAATTTTTTAAAGTGTATATTTTATGTTTCATATTCATAGTGCTGTAACTTTTGCATATATGTATTTTTTTTTATTTTAAAGCGAAAAGATTTTCATGAAAAATAAGAGTTCCTTTCTCTCTCTCTCTCTCTTATTTTTTCATAACATTTGACTTTCAACATTTTTTTTTTGTCTTCCTACTTTTATACGAAACTTTTTTAACTGCGGCAAACTTTTTTTTCTTCTTTATTTTCTACGATTTATTTTTATTGTTTTTATTTATATTATAAATATTTATATATTATTATTATTATTTGGAGCAATTCTGGTAAGCTAATGTAATAAATTTATTTTTATTTTTTATTATTATTATTTTTTTTTTCTCTACAAATACATTTATTTCGACACATTGCAGCTTCTCTTTTTTCTTGTTGTTTTGAGAGTTATAAATTAAAGGAAAGAATAAAAGTGAACGACTTTTTTTTTTCTATCTTATTTTGCATATGGTTATTTGCTATTGATTTATTTATTGTTGTTTATTTTTATTATTTAATAATAAAATATATTAATAAAATAATTGATTTCTACTTTTAATTAAACAAGTTGCTTCCGTAATAATATTGATGTGTGACCATTTAAAATGAGAAGAGAGAGAGAGAGAGAGAGATTGATTGAAAAATCATCATAATGATAACATTTGTTTATTTCAATTTGTTTGAAGCTAAATAATTTTAAGTAATAAATTTATTTTTACGCTGTCTGCTATTAAAATATATTTCGTTTATTATTTATATATATATATATATATATATATATATATATATATATATATATATATATATATATATATATATATATATATATATATATATATATAATATATATATATAATATATATATAATGAATTAAGGTTTTTGGACTCTAACACTATATAAAATTACTTTGTTGTGTATGAACTAATGGCAGTAAAGTAGATAAAATTGTAGCTTGGTACAAAGAACATGTATTAGAGAGAGAGAGAGAGAGAGAGAGAGAGAGAGAGAGAGAGAGAGAGAGAGAGAGAGAGAGAGAGCACTGTACAGTATAATGATTTTTTCATCACACCGTTACGAAAGTATATAAACCTATTTCACTATACCATTATACATGAATATAAACCTTATTGAATGATTTTGATATTATATTTTTACACGTTGCAAGTCAAAGGGGAAAAAAATAGAAAGCGAGAGAGAAGTAAAAAAAAAGGCACGCAATTTGCACGTGGTGACATATTCTCAATATACTGTATACTTCATGTATTTTTAGAATTATTGTTACTTATGGTCGTATATTATATAATTTTGATATTAGAAATTTCACATCTTTATTTGGCTTTAAATGACAATTTTAGGTTAACAAACCTATTTTAATACTATTTAGAATATTTTCCAAAAATATACTATAAAAAAACATTTGAAAAAAATAAGATTTTACCTTAAAAAGCATTTTTTTTTGTCTGTGACACGGTGAAAAAGCTTATAGGTTACATTAGCTTAAAAAAAAAAATCAATAATGAATTATATTTTAAAGAAACTGTATTATTTGCATAATACACTAAAATATTTTGCACTATTTTGTAAGAAGGAACATTGAAATTCTACCAATGTTCAGTTTATACTTTTCTTACGAACTAAAAAAGACAGGAATGAATGTAAGACCTTTTTATTTTTTTCTATCCCTCCATCTACTTTACTCCAAAGTCAGTTTCTTACTTGTCACGTTCAAAAACTAGACCCCTCATGCGTGGACACTGAAACGACGTGACTCAACCATTTTACACGTAAAAATTATTACGTTACATTATCATAAAACACAAAAATATCAAATCCAATAAAATATTATTTTATCATAACTATTATATTTAAAGAGGAAAAGTTTATTTGAAGAAATAAAAGTAAAAAGTAAATTATTAAATATTAAATGTATAGTATAGTATAGGAAATAGTCAATTTCCCGTAGCCATTTTTTAATAGCGCCTAACATTCTATGCAACCAGTTGGGTATATATGTTGCAAATGTTGCATAACCTTTCAGGATACTTGTAGAATTTGAGATAAAAATAAAATGTATTTGAATAGAATCTTACACTAAACGAAGCTTGAAATACCATACGTATAAACACAAAATATTGAGAAACTATTAATATATATGGCGCCAATATTTAAAAAGTGAAAAATTCATATTTAGTCGAGTGTACTTTCACAGTAGTACAATCTAATGTGGTGTAATTTAAAAAGAAAACAAAAATCTAACTAGATCTTAAAGCAAAGAATAATATTGAATCTTAAGTAAAACTAATTTTATTTTAAAAGTTTTTATTGTTATTATTATTACTTAATTTTAAATTATTTCATTTTTATCTATATTGATATGTAAATTAAAATATAATAATTAGTAAATAATTAATATAATATTATTTTTTTAGCATGTTCGAATATATTAATGTCGTATTTTGCAGGTAAGGTATTTAATTATAATATTTAAGAAAAAAAAAAGTTCGTAGTGTTATATAACTTAGATTTGCTTAATAATGGCGCTACAAGACACGCTCTAGCACAATATAAGTTTTGCAGTTATATACGCATCACTCATCGGTAAATTTCATTATGAATTTCAAATATAACAAATACTTTATTAAAAATAATAACAGCAATTTAAATTTTCAATCATCATTAATTTTTTTTACGTACTTACGTAAGTGAAAAAAAAAAAAAAGTAATACAAAAAATTGAACGTATTATAGTTTTAAATTGATTTACAAATTAGGTATATACCTAATAATATACACAATTTTTTTATAATCATTTTTTACTCTAATCTACCTAATAATATACACAATTTTTTTATAATCATTTTTTACTCTAATCTAACAATGCCAAAAACCCTTCAATTGCTTATTATTTAAAAAATAGATGGTTTTTCATCAATCATAAAATATGAGTTATTGTCAAACTTAGTTAACAATAATACATACATTTTAATGTCCTCATTTGTCATTAGTTTTTTTTTTTTTTTTTTTTTTTTTTTTTTTTAAACATTTTTTTTTATTATTACTTGAATGATTGGAACAATAAATTAAATTTTAATTAAAAAAATCTTTCATTTCTTGATGATTGGTATTATCAAAATCATTATTATTACTAAATCCATTACATGTGATCAACATTTTCGACACGTTTCAAAATAAAAGTGTGATATATATTAGTTTTATGCTTCAAATTTGCAATACCTTTAAACAATAAAGGTAATTTAATCACGATAAAATTATCAGAATAATACGTCCAAAAATCCTTCTGATTTTAATTTTGGATCGCAAATGTGTGAACAAAATTTATTTTAAATTTAATAACAAATAATTGTTTTCAATCTAGTAATTTTTTTTATTTCTAAGAATTTTATATTTTTATTCTCATTATTATTGCGCGTATAGTTCAACATTTTGGCTATGATAATTTATAATTGGTGCATTTATTTGAAGTAGAAAAAAAAATTAAAAGAAAAAAAATATTCATATATACATATATGTATTTTTTTTTAATGATTCTCTCCAAATATTTAGAGAGCTACTGAAAATAAGATGTACATTTTAATTTGCATATCAAATAGATATTGCAAAAAAAAAATATCAATTTAAAATTGAAAGTTCTTAAGTATATTGAATAATTAATAAATAATTTGAAACCCTTTTTTATTCTGCGTAGGAGTTTTATAATCTCTACTCGTTAAAATATTTATAAAATATAAGCATTATAAGCAAAGAATAGTATATATATATATATATATATATATATATATATATATATATATATATATATATATATATATATATATATATATATACAGTATATATATACCTGGCTGGAGTAAATTTAATTAGCATTCTATTTGATGTGTATTCATTTAAAATTCTTATTCTATGAAAGTGGTTCTCTTTCTCATTATATATACCTTAAATAATTTTAACTGATCATGCTATTTAAATGAAAATATTAGTAATTATTACGATCAAAGTTTTTGAAAGAACGAGAGAGAGAGAGAGAGAGAGATAGAGAGAGAGAAATTTGTGTAATAATATAGAATAAGAGTCTTTAAATGAAAAAACAAAAACAAAAAGTACAAATATGGTCACAATGCAAAATTGTCAGTTCTAAGCATTTTAATGGGTCCCACGTACGATTTTTATAATTTTTTTTTTCAGCGGTCTCACTTAATGGGCACTTTAATTACTGTTATAAAATTTCTAATAGTTGTACAGCTCATATATGTAAAATATCATTGAAAGTATATCTAGTATTATTATTGTAATTTTTTTTACATGTTTTAACAAAAATTAAAAAAAAAAAAAAGGAAAAAAAGAAAAAAAAATACAAACTATATTTTTTAGAGAACCATTAGATAACTTGCATGCATGCAGATGACGTATTATCATCTATTCATGACATTAAGTCATATACTCACGTAAAAAATGAACAATACTGTCAAAATATTCTAAAAAGCTTCGATATTTACAGTATCTTTTTCACAACTTTTTTTTTTATAATATATTCTTCAAGTAAAGTATTTAAGTAAGCATATCACGAGAAAAAAAAAGAAGTAGAGAGAGAGAGAGAGTGGAATATATACGATGTTATACCATATAGTAACTTGAAGAAACATACGAAAGAAAAAAAAAAAAAAGAAAAAAAAAAAAAAAAACATAGCACGAAACTCCGCTAGCAGTGATTTATGTACGTTACAAAATGCTGCTGTGGGGTTCTTAAAGGTAAAAATACATAACACACTAACACCCAAAGAAAATAATATATTATTATAAAGCTTTAGGGGTAACCAAGTATATAATATACAGGGAAAAAGAAAAACTTAAGCTTTTTTTTTTTTTGGGGGGGGGGGGTATATAGAATAAAACTAAGGTTATATTTCTGATTTATATTTCATCATAACCCAAAATAATAAAATTCTTTGTTTAAAATTTTATTATTTTTCTATTGTTTGTTATTTATTATATAATATTAATTTAATTCTCAATCTGCTATATAAAGGGTCAAAAATCTTTGAAGAAACAAATAGAATTCATGCTTTTTTATGCAGATAAAATATTTTAGCTTTTATAAAAAAATTTTTATGTTATTTCTTGTTAAATTTAGTAACGTTTGCAAAGAATTCACTTCAGTATTAAGAACAAAAATCTTTATATCAATAAAAAATATTGTGTTTTAAAAGATAAATAAAACTTTATTCATGGTCGCATAATTAACTAAATAATAAAGATTGAAAAAATGTAAAGTATTATCGTGTCTTAATTACATATTAAGAGTAACCTCAAAAACATGAATTTGAACCATATAAATATATATATATATATATATATATATATATATATAATATATATATCGTAGAGTATTTAAGTTTCAAACTATGTAGTCGTTAGAATATATATATATATATATATATATATATATATATATATAATATATATATATATATATAATATTATAGTATTACCTTGTATAATAGATAAAAGGTTTTTATTATAGAACAAAAGCAGCTATACCAAAAAAACACATTTATAGTGAGATAGAGAAAGCTAGGACAATGACCAAAACTAAATACAATAGAAATGGGTTTTACGTCAAGATAGTTTATCATTTTGTAAAAGAGGGACTAAAATGTTGATTTACACTTAATGTTTATGATAGGGTCGTATATTATTACATAGGTATTTCGATACTATTCCGGCAATTTGATATATTATGAATGTTTTTAAAGCATAATTGTGTTTAATTTACACTTTATACACATTTACTTTCTACAAGATTTTTCCTAACAAGAACTTTTTTATGTAAAGTTGTTATGAAAGAGTTTTAAATGGCTGAGAGTGAGAGGGTTTTACCTGCCTCTTCTATTTTTTTTTTTTTTTTTTTTTAATGATCTTCAAATTTCAAATCTAAATATTTTCAGATGCCATAAACTCCTTGAAAAATAGAATAGAGTCAACTTTTTAAACATTTCTCCAGTGTACCTTAATCTTACTTAAAAACAATTAGGTCGAATTGCCGGAATAGTCTCGATATCAAGGTTTTTATTAACATTTACGTATAATTGATAATGTCATCAAGGTGGTATATTGTTATAATAAAAGGAGAGAAATTTTGGACATTAGTACAATAGTTTTATGGAATAAATATATCGCAGTATTTTATAAGAAGATAGTAAAAGGTTTTGTTCTAAAATTGAATGCATGTATTTTAAAAATATGAGCTCCATGCATTAGTTTTAACAGGGTCTTATTTTCATTTTGAAATAGTGAAAATAAGCTTTAAATTTGAAATTATGTATGTGAAAATTATTATTTAATTGTTAATACTGCGAGAAATATGTTAGGTTTTATTTTCAATATATAAACTATTTATTTATTTTTATTTTTCGAAAGAAACAAATAATTTTTTATTTCGATATTTATATTTTATATATTTTTATTAATCTTCATTTTCTTTCAACTATTTTTCTTAAAATATACATTTTACAATTTTTTTATAATTAAAAAAAAAAATAAATAAAAAAACAACAAAACAAACATTACTAATTAAATCTGCAAAAAAAGAAGACTTAATTAAAACTATATTAAACATATAAAAAATTAATTAAAATTACATATTCATGATGTATAATAAATAATTAATTCACAAGTAAATTTAATTTGTATTTAATTATAAACGTTAAATAATTATTTTTTTATACTCGCATGAAAGTACATGATAAAAGAAATAAAGTAGTCATATATGAGAGAGAGAGAGAGAGAGAGAGAGAGAGAGAGAGAGAGAGAGAGAGAGAGAGAGAGAGAGAGAGAGAGAGAGAGAGAGAGAGAGAGAGAGAGAGAGAGAGAGAGAGAGAAGAGTTAAAGTTGGAATGTCGGTAAACTTTTGATGTTTTAGAGATACGACGACGAACGACAGATATATATTCAAAGTAGAGAGAGTGAGAGAGAGAGAGAGAGAGAGAAGGGGAGTAAAAAGATATAAGAGAGAGAGAGAGAGAGAGAGAGAGATCCTCAAGTTTGCAGTGTTCACTCATGAAGAAAATAGCAGCAAGTAAAATCTTTCTCCTTGTATATTTCATCCTCTTCTTTCTCAGATATACGTATGTATATCATATTTCACAGAATATGTTTATGACATCGTGCATTACTTTTTTTTTTTTTTTTTTTAATGGATTGTCACCTGATATTTTACATTTTTTTTTAGAATGAAAATGCATTTCAAAATAATGGGAAATATATCAGAAAGTGTAAAAAAAAAAATAATAATAATAAAATAAAAACTGACTAGATTTTAGTATTATTATTATTTAATAGGAGATGTATTTCTGTAACATACGTAGATTGTAAAACGTGATGATGTAAGCAATGCAGCACATACTTACAAGATGGTATTGCATATAAAGTTAGTATTGAAACTAGAACAATCTAAATTAATTATTAGAATACTCTAACTTTGAGTTTTTTTTATTGTTATTATTTTTTTAATTTCCTCAATCCCAGCGTATATAAAAATTGTATCTAATGTTTTGACATTTTTCAAAAATGAAATAAATTCACATTTGATTGCATATAAGTTTTCAAATATTAGTTTATTTATTTGTCTTTGTAAAATTACTTTACTTAGGAAAACAACAGTTTTTTTCGATGGAAAATGTGGAAAAAAAAAATAAATAAAAAAAACGTAAATTTTTTTGAATAAAATATTTTATGTTACCTCTCTTAACATCATAACCGTGACTTTTTGGTACATACGACAAGAAAAACGATGTTAAATTATTTTGTATTTTGTCCTCTCTCTCTCTCTCTCTCTCTCTCTCTCTCTCTCTCTCTCTCTCTCTCTCTCTCTCTCTGTTTTCACCACCCCCAACTGAGGATTGAAATTAATTTGTTTTAATCAACAAACGTGAATCATATTTGAATATTAAAATAAAACCAACCATTTCTCTCTCTCTCTCTCTCTTTCTCTCTCTCTCTCTCTCTCTAATGTATATAACACACAGTAATATAGGGGATTTATTCATTTAAAATGAGAAAATAATTAATATTTTCATTCACGTATACAAGCAGAGAGAATATATATTATATATATTAAAAAAAATCTATATACGTTTACATACATATGATGTAATCGTTCATATTAAAAAAAAATACATACATGTTGGTATTTTCGTATGGGTTTAATTTTTGATGTATGATGTATTATGAATACTAATACTTGGGGTATTTTAGTAGAGTTTTAATTACATTAATGTCAATATAATAATATATAATATGTGACTGGACTATTGTATGTCTTCTTGTCACTTTCAATATAATCACAAAACTTAATTTATTCTATATTTTGGATGGACTTAAGTTAAAATTTAATAATAATACGTAATTGTTTTAGTATATTGAGTGAATAGAAAAAAAAAATGTGGTTTTCTGTATTATATTATTTTTAATTCTCTCTCTCTCTCTCTCTCTCCCTCTCTCTCTCTCTTTCTTTTTCTCTGTCTTTTTTCATATTATATCGTACTGTAAGAAATATTAACGAAAGTACACACGGCTGTGATAATATATTTGACCATTCAAAAATTCGCGCTAAATTTACATTAAGTTATTCTTATCATGATTATGATAAAATTATGCGTTGAATTTAAACGGTAAAATATAATATCACAGTTACGTGTACATTAGTGTTAAGTTATCCTCATTATCAATGATAAAAATATTAGCTTGTTCTGTAAAGTAAATTAAGTTTCCTAAATAATGATTGGCTGCCCAAAAAAATACTAGCCACATTCATTGGGTGATCTTGTTTTTTTTGAGCCGACAAAATTGAGTCGCTGTTGAGCATGGATTTTTTTTTTTTTTTTTTTTTAATGTCCGTTCATTTATATCAGGTCTTAAGGTTTAAACGAAACAATAACAATGATCAACTATATACATATAAACGTCGTAAACAGGGTAGTTACGTCGTGATTCGATGTTCGTAAAAAAGGAAAAATTTTCGAAGCTGGCTCAAGAATTGTGTGTATAGTTTATAGAACGAACTACTGTAAATAATTTAACTATAACTTATATTAAGTGCCCATTATTTAATTTTTATTTTACAAACAATTCTTTATTACAATAAAAAAAGTTGAAACTTTTATTTCCGGTCTAATTCCGGAAGTAAATATACTAGTACCTCATGCAACATCTTTACTTATATCATTGTAAGTGATACATAAAATGATACATACAGTATAGAGGGTTAGTCCCTTTTTCTCCCTTATATATTCTAAATCGTTTTATTTCTGAAAAGTCGGAAATGTCGTGGCCACTATATACTATACCACTCTTATTCAGGAAATAAATTTTCTAGACTAGCGTTATAGTGGTCAACCGCTTGCTATACGTATTATATGTATATGCATATAGAAATAGACGTTTTATGCCAAAACTAGTTTCATCCCCCTCTCACATGTTAATAAATACGATATGTCAAAATTTGTTACACTTGTACAAAAGTTAAAGTTTTAATATGGTTTTGTATTTTTTTTTCTTTCATATTTATGTACGAAAGTATAATAAATAAAATGAAAAGTTTGTACAATTAAAGTAATGATTTCTAAAATAATATATTTTTGTTTGCAATTTTTTTGTGTTATCATTATTTATTTCCACTATGTTACAATTAACTAAACATGAAAAATTGCAATAAAATTAAAAATAAAACAATAAAAATAATGGTGGAAATATTGCAAACAATGCACTGAAATCACATGTTATTTATAATAGAAGTGACACACATCATAATACTGTATGTGCACATATTATTATTATGATGTGTCACTTACATTATACTTTGTACTTTATTAGTTGTTTCATCCCAAATTCATGGATATATTCAATTTTTAGTTTTTTTGTCAGTACTTTTGCGACAGTATAACAAAATATTTAAATTTTTGCTAGCTAGTTAGTATAATCATGTATTATCAGTATATAATCATTGGTGATTTGTTTCTATTGGGCCCCAATAAGGGATAATGAAGAAAATATAAGTGATACTGCGAGTTATATAGTGCTGCATGATAGTGATGTAACAAGCAAAAATTTATTGGCCAATGTATAAGAATTATTCATATAATAATAAAATTGAAGCTTTATAGTAATGAAAGGTAACGCATTTCGTAAGCCGTTGTTGATCTTGTTCGATCGCCATTCTTCGAGTAAAAGTTAATATTTTCAACAATAAAAATACGCTCAAAATTATTTTTCCTATCTTCAAAACGCTCAATAAAAATACCAGAAATGATTTATTTAAATTTGCAAAAGATTCGTGAAATGCATTTTTGACTATATTTTAAAGATTATCTAAAACTAAATTACAAAAAAAAAAAAAAAAAAAAAAAAAAAAAAAAAAAAAAAAAAGGAAATAAATAAGTACTAAAAGAAGTTATATTTTTAACAAAGATTCGCTATATTGATAATGATTGGTTGCGACATATTGAGCGATGTTGACTTAAAACTAACTTTGGGGACAAGATGTGAAATTGAAAGAAGAAGGTAGGGAGATAGAAAGAGAGAGAGAGAGAGAGAGAGAGAGAGAGAGAGAGAGAGAGAGAGAGAGAGAGAGAGAGAGAGAGTTCTATGTAGTATAGGAAAAAAATGTGATTGAAAAGAGAATCGAAATAGAATGAGAGAAAGAATTGAAACTCTTCTTTCTTCTTTATATATATATATACAAGTGGGTTTCTATTGCTTTCTTTATTTGTTATTTTAATACTGCCTGTCATCTCTGTGCTATTTTTATACGACAATTGGTTTTATTGTTAAATAAGTTTGTATACAATTTAATTTTAAATTATTTTTCTATACATCGTTTTCTTTATATAAAAGAGAAAAAAATAAAATAATAATAGTTTGAAACTTTGCATTCAGATGTGAACATGATGTTTCTTTTTATGTTATTTATTTTTTATATTTTTATACAAAGTCAACAGTATTCATTACTTGTTTTAGTTAGAAAACTCTTGTGATAAAAAAGATTATATACACTTTTTTACTGTATAATAAAAAGAAATTTGACCCTAACCTTATGTTGTAAGTTAGTGCTAATACTTATTATAAATTGGGACACTTGAATATTAGCTGTACGAGAAAAAAATTATTGGAATTAAAATTTGATGGAAGTCCTTTTTTTTATTATTATTATGAGTTCTTTTCCTTTTTTTTTTTTTTTTTTTTTTTTTTTCTGTAACACCAACACCGGAATTCTACTTGATTCAAGGTGAAGGTGAGAATAATCCAGTACCAATTATCAATTAGAAACTGCAGGTGGCATATAGAGGGATCACAAACCAAGCACTTTGCGCATGATGTTATATAGTTGTGCCAAGAACTGCAGCTTTCTGCATGACACGTAACGTACGAGGTTCAACTTTACTCTTGCTGTTAACCAATCCCTGCTAACCAGACCATTCAAAGAAACCACAACAGGGACTATTTCAACACTTCTTAGCCGATACATATCCTTCAACCCAATGGAAAGCGGCTGGTACTTCCTCCTCTTCTCAGCAACTGTATCATGATCCCATTAGTCGTAATATGAAACAGCAAGGAGTTCTTGGTTTTAACCGTAATAGGGTCCAATTTTCTTCCCAGTCTTTCTTCGCCTTGCCAGATTTAATGAATGTTTGCCATCTTCTTCAGAGTTACCATTTTTTTTACTACACTTGAAGATATCATATTTAAAAGTGTTACTGTAAAAAAAAAATAAAAAAATAAAATAAAAATAAATCAACCAATTTTCTCAAAAACTGTATTCGTTAATGTCTCAAAGAGATTTTTTAAGTTGTTGATTTTTAGATATGCTGCAAAATTAAAAATATTTTTAATAAAATAATATTTTGATTATATGAGAAGCATTAATTTTATTTCTTCAAAAAGTCAGATTTACGTATGCAGTCATTATTTTAAATTTTCTATTAAATTTGCAATATGTATTTTATTCTTCTATATTCAAATTTAAGTTTGTAACTGTTGCTATAGCCAAAATCTAATATATAATATTATTTTTACATTCACTTTGTATACAGTTTCTTTTAAAATCGATTTACGAAAACACATTTTATTTTATTTTATTTTTTTCTTTTGATTTATTTGAAAATAATGATACAAGATTGTTCGGACTTTTGTAACAACCTTGCTGACTACAGATTTCTTTCTTTCCATTTTTTTTTTTTTTTTTTTTTTTTTTTTTTTTTTGCCCACTTCTCTTTCAATTTTCTCGATACTTTGTTTTATGAGCAATACATTTCTCTTTCTTCTGCTGTTTCGAACTTTATTATTTTTAACACCTTTATATACACATGTAAGCTCATCATTCTTTTTCATATACAATTTTTCTTATTGTTATTTTTCAATGTACAATTTTTTTTCTCGTACTTACACTTCTTTATTATCATTATTTCATGCAATTTTACAAGAATTTTTGCCGTCGTCATAGTAATCTTTAAAAGATTTTGAGAAATTTAAGCTATTATATTTATTTGCATTGGTAATAAAATCAATATCTATGTTATTTGGTGCAAATTGTAAATGCAGTCCATCATATTTATTTCCTGAAATGACAATGATTCATTAATAATTGCATTTCTTAATAAATCCCTGAATCAGAATGTTTATAAAAATAAAATAGTTTCGTGAATCTATTTATTAAAATTAATAATTTTTACATGTATTAAAAAAAATAAAAATAAAGTTAAATGATAAAATAATTGTAAAATATAGTAAAAAAAACACAATTAAAATATATATTTATTTTAAGTTATGTATATTTTATATAGTAAATATAATCTAAGAATTTTATAATTTTATACCTTTAAGTTTTGCGTAAGCATTTGTGTATTTATATCGTTAGCTCACTTTTTTTTTACCCTCCATTAAAAAAGAAAAGAAAAAAAAAACTTCTCTATCAATTTGAAAGGCATATAACTAATGTATAGAATTACAATAATTAAGTTAATTAGTAAAGATAAAACCGCAACCCAATATCATTATAAATATAAATTGGTTTTTAAAATAAAACGCGTATTCAGATTTTAATACTAATAATATGGTTAATAATAAACGATACAAAGTGTTTATTATTATATAGTGGTTGGGTTTAAAATGAAATGACAATCCAATATACATAATGACCACTATTTTAAAATATTAACATAGTAATTATTTTTTTTAATGATATTGCAGTATATAGCTCATTAAGTTTATTATATAGATTTTCATATGATCGTTAAAAAAAAGGAGTAAATTATGATGTTATTATTATGAACTTAATAATAATATTGATGGAAACTAGAGTTGTATAATTGGACAATTTTAAAACGTGATTATCATAGCGTTTCTGGTAACGATGGATATTTTTGTCATTTTTAATTTTATGTATTAGTGGATAGAAAAAGTAATTAAGTTTTTATTCAAGAAGGCATTAAAGTACACTGCATTGAAAAAACGCAGTATTTTCTTCTTTGCACAATAATACTACAAGATGAGATGAGATGAGAGGTTATCGCATTACCTTATTATGCAAAATTTTGAAGTATGATTGATTTTTTTAATGCTATATACTTTCATATAGGCTTCATACTAATTATAATATCTATTTTCTCATTTATCTAATGTTCAGTTCCTAAATTAAAAAAAAAAAATGTTATTTTTCATTATTTACTTTAAAGAGATAATGAAGTAGAGAGTATAAGCTTTTGAATTTCAGAGATTTGAGCTTTCTAACGGCAATCTTTAATTGATATACTACATTTTTCATAATAACAATATTTTTAAAAGATTTTATTTTAACGCTATACCAAATAAATTATAGTTTTGATCCGAGGATGCTCAAAATCAGTCATGATGCTTAAATTTGTATACTAAATGCATACAATTTGTATTCAGAGCGAGCCGAAGGGGGTCTGGTGCCAACTTTTTCAATTATAAATAATATGGCTCATATTATGTTTTTATTTTCTCACTTTATATATTGCGGTATATGTTATTATTTATCTATATGCTACGTTAGTTGTGTTTTAACAAAAATGAAAATATTTTTAACAGTTCATTTTAATTTGATCAAATCTAGTAGATTATTATTAAGCAAAACATTATCAGTAATTCTCTCCCCTAATACTTATTTTAACAGACATAAATTTTTATAAAACAAGATTTAATTAAAGTGAAAAATCCTTACTCTTAAAAATATCAATTTAATTTTATGTGTTTAAAAATATATTTGACTTAAAATATACAATTTTATTTCTATATTTTATTTTTTTCATTAGAGTCTATTTTTATATAATATTAAAATATAATTTTAGACTATATAAACATTATGAATTAAATATAAGTTTTAAATACGTTAGGATTTTTTGCAAAAAAAGAAAAACCGCAACTCTCCCAGAGAAAAAGGAGGGTTGAAAAAGTGCAAGCTGTGACATGCAGACGCCTTATATAAACCCTCATATGTTGTGGTTTTTACGTTCGCCTTTTTATCTCCTCTCTTTTTTTCACTTTTCAGTCAATTTTTCTTGCTGACCAAATAGAAAAAAAAAAAAGAAAGAGATGAGAGAGAGAGAGAGAGAGAGAGAGATTAAAGATGTAGGCAAATGAATTTCAATTAATCTCAAAGTCACTCTGCCTTAAATTAAAAAAAAATGATATTTTTCTATTCAATAACTAATTAAACGCTCCTTTTTTTTTCTTTTTTTAAATTCAAATTATTGTAATTCAAAAGAATCTTTGTTGTAAAAGAAAGAAGAAAAAAACAAACATAATATGATGTATAGACCGCTGGCATTTTGTTGGTCAGGAATACATAGGCAAAGCGTCATTTTTTTTTTTTTTTTTTTTTATAGCATAGGAAGCTTCAAACCTCAATCAAAGCCTTATTTCTAGCTCCTAATAAGCTCGAAATATATGAGAAAAATTCGTTTAGTTGAAATAAACTCTTTTTATGTGAAAAATTAGAAGAAATGATTTTTCCCCTATACTGGACAATGCATTAGGCACCACAAACATGGCGACAAAGCGCATGGGGTCTATTATGCTCAATACAGACAAGATTTACTGTATATATTTTGAAATAAAGGCAAAAATAATAATAACAAAAGCAACATAAAAACAAAAAATAAGATGACCTTTTGCGGTAAATAGTTTTATTTAAATTGCGTACGTGGTATCAATTTTATGAAATAGTATATGAATGCCAGTACACATTGCAAAAGTAAATATTATATGGATTATATAACCCTCATGCAAATATTATATTAAAAAAATATATTTAATCAGTATATCTATATATACATAAATACATACGTAGGTCCATATGTTTCATTCACCCTCTTCTTGTCTCTCATCATTTCATGTCCACATATGTTGACCCTTTTGCTTTTCGTGTGTGACTAGTTGTGTGTCTTTTATACCATAATCATGCTTCACTAGGATTAACACATCTTTATACACCATGCTGGTATTAGTCAAATTCATCTTACTCAGTTATGACGTCATTTTTTTTCTATGTATTTTTAAATGATGACTTTATAGTAATCCAATATGTTTTTTTTTTTTTTTTTTGTAAATTAACATGTTCATATTACACATTTTGTCATGCAAACAACTTTTTTTTATTGTATATTGTTAAAGTGTTTTTTTTTTTTTTTTTTCGAGTTTTTTTTAATTCATTTACAATGTAATTTTGAAAAATGTTGTTATTTTCTATAGTGGTTTCAAATCGATATGTATATTGACAGGTGATTGTTGTCATCGCTTGTTGCAATCAAAAATTCAAAGTGGAAAAAAAAAAAAAAAAAAAAAAAAAGTTGAAATGAAAAAAAATAATAATAATAAACATGATTGGAATATCAAATTAAAAATTATAATATTTTAATAATAGTATAGTTATAATAATAAAACGCACTTACAGACAAAACGTAAAGTTCGTATTTGATACATGAAATGAATAATAAGTATGATAACTTTAAATGAAACCTTTGTAGAAACCAGAAGTAAGGTTTTAAAGACTATATGATACACAAAGAACGATACTGTTATTATTATTATTTTTTTTTTTTGAATAATTGCGTAAATCTAACCGGACGATTTACGTGCGAGCTTAATTATTGACTCGATTCTTAAATAATCTTTTTTTTTTTTTTCTGTTTTACAATCGTGAATATAGTAATCTCATAAACGTCAACGAAAATGAAAAAAAAAAAAAAAAAAAAAAAAAAGGTTGAATTAATAATATTGGTACAGTATGTAACATATGCTTGAATATTATTATATTATTTTATATATACG
The DNA here is from genome assembly GCA_949318235.1 of Ecdyonurus torrentis. Lineage (NCBI taxonomy): Eukaryota > Metazoa > Arthropoda > Insecta > Ephemeroptera > Heptageniidae > Ecdyonurus > Ecdyonurus torrentis. Next base: position 9,058,742 of record OX439133.1, on the reverse strand, counting down.
TGTAATTTTTAGTTTTGTATATTTTGCATTTTGTAACATATGTGTCGAATATTATTCAAAAGTGACCCTTACTTTAACCCCCTTATTCGTTATGTCTTTATATGTTATGTGCTTGTATAGAGCTAGACCTGCTGGGTTATATTTTCCAATCTCTCTCTCATTTCGCTTTTTTTTTTTTTTTTTTTTTTTGACCATTCAAATATACACAGCTTGTATATTAAACATTTTTTGTAACATATTATACATCGAAAAGTCATAAATCCTTATATAAATCTAAAAATTGAGATATATGGTACACCCTACCCCACTCATTCCCCAAATGTTAAATAATATCTATATTTTTATGTATATGGTCTAATATATGAGTGCAAAAAAAAAAAAAAAAAAAAAAAAAAAAAAAGATTAATGTCAGAATGTTTTTTTATTTTGTTTATGTATATTATTATTATATTTTGATTTATTTTTTCCTAAACATATACGTCACTAATATATTAGATTTTTACTAAATTATGAAATAAAATTTTAATAGTAAAATCGTTTGTAAAACAGTTGTACAATTCTAATGTGTACGTATTAATTATGAATTTCATAGAAGGAAGCGTGATATCACAAATATAAAAATATTTCTATATTTTAATTGTAACAATACTATACCCCCCCCCCCCCTCCACAGCCTTAAGAATTACATTTAAACTCTCAAATATACCGACAAAGAAATAAAGTAAATAAAGTAAAGTACCTCTAATACATCAAATTAAAATAATTACACAAAATCTTTAACATATCTTTTTAAATAATAAAATTCAATTACTAGAAATTTTTCATTATACTTGTGGAATAAAACCAAACTCTTTTGAGATATATAAAACCATAAAGGCAAAGGAGAAACTCAAATTTTAACATGATTTTAAAACTGTCTCCATTCTATCCTTTCTTTCGTTTCCTTTTTTTGTTATATAACCCTCCCTTTTGTTTCTCTAATGAATATAATTTGCATATCTTGCATATATAAACCCTTTTTTTTTTTCTTCTTCTCTCTCTTTTACCCGCTAGAATACACTATGAAAAAAAAAAAAAAAAAAAAAAACTTCAGTGTCTTCCTGCTTCTTTTTTTCTTTCTTATACAAAGTTGAAACTCATTGAAAACATTTCAAAACTACTTTAAAACTTTTAGCTTCCGTTACTTTTTTTTAACGCATAAAATTATTATTATTATTTTTTATATATTTAAATAAAGACAAACTTCAGAAGAGTTATTTTAATATTCAAAACTTAACTTTAGGAGTACGTATATTTATTCTAACTTTGATTACTTTAATTCTTTGTATAGATTTAATTAAAGAAGACCTTACCGTTGAATAAAAAGTATATTATAAATTGCATTTTTATGGTTTTATTATATTGCATTTTTTTTTTTTTTTTTTTTTGTATTTCTATAAAGAGAAAGTGTATTTAAAAATATTTGTTTGAAGTAAAAAAAAAAAATTAATAATAATAATAAATAAAAAACTTAAATGGTTCTGAGTGTATGTATCGAGATTTGCGAGTGACAGATTATGAGTTCGATACTCATAGAGTGGGTATATGCGGCTTTTTCAGAGGTCGTGTTATGCACTGTGAATACGTTCTCGTGAACCCCTCACGTTGATGCCCTTACGATGCAAATGACAATGTGTCAAAGGTAAAACTGTGGGAGTAATTCTTAGGCTTGACAGATGTAATCATATCTTCGGCATGCATATATGTTCATATTATGTCCACACATGTCGTGGTAGTACAAAGTGGTTGTGAACCATACCAAGTCAGAGGTATCTCGGGACAGTTCACTACTAATTCACCACATCTGCGTTGTTGGGTTTATGCTGTTGTGTGGTGTTGATTTTTTTTTTTTTTTTTTTTTTTTTTTTTTTTTGCTTTCTTTTTAACTCAACCTTTGGATATCAATTCCCTTCGCCCTTCTTAAATTTAAAGAATTCGCATGTATACTGTATTCAAATGATTTCAAATGTAGATATAATATCACTAATCACAACAAATAACTAAACCTCAATATAGCAAAGGAAAGAGATTATATAAAAATTTGTTTTTATAATGTTAAAGTCAATTAAATTGTATAAAATGGTATTAGAATTTATAGTTTACAAATCATTTAAATTCTCAGCAACACTTTTTTACTATAATATAAGTTTTTAATGTATTCTATCATTATATTTTTAATGTTTTTGAAATGCTAATTTAAATTAAAAACTTTCATAGTTAAATGCACAACTATAGATAACAGTTTGCTAGTAAGTTTACTATTTTTTAAAAATTTAATATTGAAATAATATATAATATATATATATATATATATATATATATATATATATATATATATATATATATATATATATATATATATATATATATATATATATATATATATATATATATATATATATATATATATATATATATCGATTTTGGGATGCAGAAATGCGACCGATGAGAAAAATCATGAGTAAAAACCTCATGATTTTTCTCATCGGTCGCATTTCTGCATCCCAACATCGATATATATATATATATATAGACAAAAAAATGCAAAAAGTTTTACATTTTTTTTCTTTTTGTATCTTGTTTATAGAGTTTTGTTGTGTGTTCGTGCAAAAGAGTGGTGACATACCCAATAGTTTCTCTCTCTCTCTCTCTCTCTCTCTCTCTCTCTCTCTCTCTCTGTACCAAAACGCTTAACTTGCTTACCAACTTGTTACCTAAGCTTGTTCACTTAAAGAATGAAAAATATATATAAAAAAAAGTTAGTTCTAAGAAAACCAAAAGCAATCTTTGTTCGCACAACTTTAAAACTTTTATTTTTTCAACAAATAAAAACTTTAAAAAAGTACGTCACTCTGCACATCTCTGTCTCAAAGATATTTAGCTTTTTCTTTTATATTGTATATCGGTACATTTTATTTTTATTTTTTTCCAGCAATTTCATCTGATCACCATTTTTATGTAACAACTTTTTTGGTAAAATTTTCTTATTAACATACTTTTTATAGTTTTTATACTATATTGAAAATAAATTAACGTTGCACCAATTATTCCGTCTCGCTCTTATATTGCAGCATATTTCGGTTTACGAAGTTAAAGACGACAACTATGTTGTAATTTTAAATTTCTGTTGACATTTATAAATATTTATTTTCAATTTAAATTTTTTAAAAGTATGTGTATGCAATTTTTTGGAAATTTTCTTAATCGATTAATCCAAAGGGTTCCAAAAAAATGCTCTCTATATATTATATTAAAAAAAAAAAAAAGTCAACATGCAAAAATGCTATAGTGTTTTAAAAGCTTACCTTAAACTTGTAATCATTCATTTACATCGTTTACTCCAACTAAATAAGGGGTAAAAAAATAAAGCTAACAAACGTTGGATACGTGACAGAGAGAGAGAGAGAGAGAGAGAGAGAGAGAGAGTACATCAAGACGTTTTAGCATAACATTAATTTTTATTTAATCAATGATTTTTGCCTTGGTAGAGTTCTTTCTTTTTTTAAATATAAGAAACACGTACGTTTTTCTTGGTGATATCTCGTTTTCCTACTTCTCTCTCTCTCTCTCTCTCTCTTCGTTTCCTTACATTTTTACTATTCTATTCGCGTCTTATGTTTTTTGCTACGAACCACTGAACATTTTTACCCTCCCCTAACGTTACTTACTTTTTTTCTTCTTCTTCTTCTTCCTTATACTTTCTTTCTTATCTTTTTTCTTGTGTGACGTGGTGGTAAAAAAAAAAAAAAAAAAAAAAAAAAACATCCCCTCTTTTTTCATTCTCTCTAAGTTCTTGATTATTAAATTTTCCTCTAATTATATCCTCGAATGCGTCTACACTTTTCTTTCTCGCGAAACGTTTTTCTTACAAATAATAGAAGAAGAAAAAGCGACAAGGAGAAAAAGGAAAATAATATATTTTTTTAAATTTTTTTTTTAACTTATAATAAATTTTTTTCATATTATTTTATGCTTAATATTTTTAAGCAATTTATTTTTACATGAGGTATGATTGAAAAATTCCTTTGGCAGTTTTAACAAATTTTTTTTTAGCATTTTAAAACAATTATGGAAAACTTTTTTTTTTCTTGCATCTTAATTTTAGACCCTACAACTTGTACATAATAAATCTAAAACCATATATCACTCTAATCATTAATAAATTTGTATCCAGTTTTTTTCATATATAACAATATTTGTTCTATCAAAATAACATAATTATATAAGTTTAGTATTATGCAGTAGAAATAAATCACAACACAAATAATACAATATTTCTTCCATTTACTTTATATTATATAATATACTGATCATCAGCTTGTTTACGTGTTTCTTAACAGACGATTATATACAGTGTCCAAACTTTTAGATAACTATAAAATTGAAACTTGTTACTGATTTAATTACTAAGATAAATAACCTATATGAGTACTCAATAGGTTTGGATGAAGTTTAATATAACAATCATTTTTGTCAAACTTTGGTATCAGTATCAGCTGTCATTTTCTGACCAATAATATAAAGACAAGTCGTTATTATATAAGAAAATTGGAATCGGGGGAATTGAGAAATATGTTGTTTTCTCTCTCTCTGTCTGTCTGTCTCTCTCTCTCTCTCTCTCTCTCTCTCTCTCTCTCTCTCTCTCTCATATAATAGGTTTATGAAGTTTACTTTTCTTTTATCTAAGATTTTGTTTCATATATATTTTTTTATCCCATTACCAATATCATGAGAAAAGTGATATTTAGTATTGTGTTACTTACTAAACTGACAGATTTAGTAATCTGAGTACATGCAATAATTGTATATTATTTATGAGGTGAAAATTTCCTAATAAAATATAAGTACTAGAATTTTTAAAAAGAAAAATGGAATTATTCAATTTTCTTTATTTCCTCAGAAAAACATAAGTGTTTTTATGCAGTCGTTTTATATGAAAAGCCTATATAGTTGGGCTTTTATTATACTTTTATATTTTAACAGAATAATATGCATATTACTATAAATATTGGAGATCAAATCATTTTATATAATTATTATTATTTTTTTTTTTTTCAATAATCGGGAAAAATAAATAACATCATTTTCAAAAAATTAAAAAAAAAAAAAAAAAAAAATGCATTGTTACCAAAAATAAAGCTAACTTATAATAATATATTCTATGTAATTTTATAACTATGATTATATTGATTTATTTGGATGTATCTCTACAGGGACAGCTGTATACATTGGATGTAAACTATACACAATATAAATGAGGAATCAAATTTTGAGGTTGTTTTTCTTGTTGTGCTTAATTTTATTGTTAAATTAATTGCTTTTTTTTTTTTCTGTTTCAGGTAAGAACACGAGTTCCATATGTACGGCAGATACTTATCTTGGATGTAAGTGTAAGTCAATGCAATACATACATTTCATGAAAGTAAAGTGGGGAAAAATTTAAGTAATTCTCTCTCTCTCTCTTTCTTTTTTTTTTTTAATTATTGCTGCTTTTGGGAAAGTTGAAAAAAATAAAATTAAGAAATTTTGTCCATTATTTAGTGAACCAGGTAGCTATTAACATTTTTGTTATTTTAATGTTGTTTTTTATTATTATTATATAATTTTTTTTTAACACTACACTCAAATTAGACCTAAAAACGTTCAATTGAAGTTTGACACTTTTAAATATATAAACAATCAAGTGTAAATACGATTAATGCAATACACATGTAATTTCAAATTAAACCAATACTTATAAAATACTTCACGTTATTCAGTTATACGTTATGAAATAACTTATATTTGTAGGAAGCGTGAAAGTTAATCGTCATAAAAATACGTTGCACGTTGTTATCAAAGAAATAATATTAAATTTTGCATCAAAATATTTGTACACGTATAATATGTTTGTACCACAAAATAATAAAGATTTTAATGTTAGTGAATGTACAAACACTTAAGTACTAAACAGTTATATTTAAATATATAAAAGTAAGAAAAAACTTCACTTTATCATGCTTTTTTTGTATGCTAAGGAACTCTATGACTTTTTTTCTTTCTCTCTTTTTTCCTCCTTTTTTTTTTTTTTTTTTTTTTTTGTAAAACTTGTTAAAAAAAGGAGAAAAATGTTCTTTATTTTTATATGTATGTTTTTACTTTGTTTACATTTTCTTTTGTAAAGTTGTAAGCTTTTGTTTTATTTTATTCTCTCTCTTTCTCTCACACTATATATTTTTTTTAACATGGCTAATATACATATATGATACGATACTAAAAAAATAAAGGAAAAAAAAAATAGGGTACTTTAAATTATAAAAATAAACTTTTATTATGGTAAACTTAATATTATTTATGTTAAATTTAAGAAAAAAAGGAAAGGTGAGGGGCAGAACATTTTATATAATATAATGCATTTAATTATGATTTGTTACAAGTACTTTTATTTTAAGGTATAAAAATATACACAAAGTTATAATAACAAGATAATACGTTTTAATTTATCTATATTTAAATTTAAGTTTATTTTTAGGGTATTTTTCTAAGGATTAAATAAAGAATAAGAAGGCTTTAAAATTGAGTTAAACTGACCAAAAAAAAAAAAAAAAAACATATATTTTAAGTTGCTTTAGAAGGTATTATAACGTTGTTGTGTGTATTTTTTTTAGGAGTTTCGTATACATTTTAATATTATACTTTTGATCTTTTGAAAATTAAAGAAGATGTTATATCTGGTTTATAAAAATAGGATTTGAAATTAGAAATATTATGGTTCTTTAATTTTTTTTCGCTGTAATTTTTAACGTTAAAAGTGTCTTGTATAAAAGCTGCTATATAATTATATTGATTTTTCAATGATAGAATTGAAATTCACTTCCTTAAATATTCGCAAGTTCGCAATGTTCGCAAGTTTTGATTTTTGATTTTTTTTTTTTTTTTTTTTTTTTAATTACATACTTCTTAGATCTCAGAATAATATGCATAGGATACTACGGTTAATTTTTCTGTATTGTGCTGTTTTTTTATAAGCTCATTAATGAAATCAAATTCTTTCTTATTTAAAAATTTTAATTTCAAAAATGAAGTTTAATTTCAAGAAATATTTCTATTGTAACTGTACTTTTTGATTGAAATAACAAGTAATATTTTTCATACTATAATTGTATAATAGGTAATACAGTATGTAATCTACTTTAGTTGTATAAGAAATAAAATATATATTTTTAGTGAACTTAAAAAGTTGTGTGACTTAATATATCGTTATTTTCTCTCCTCGTCAGCATATAGAGGGAAAACTAAAATTTTGTGTAAATCTGTGACTACAACTTTCTAACGTTGATACAAAAGTTTTCTTTAGTGCTTGTTTTCAATTGCTTGAGGCGTTTTACGATATTTCGTCGTCGTCATCATCATCGTTGAACACGCAAAGTTGCTGCTAATGAGAGAATTAGGAGAGAGAGAGAGAGAGAGAGAGAGAGAGAGAGAGAGAGAGAGAGGAGAGAGACTAAAGTTGTGGTTTAGTTGCACTTATTGTTTTCTATAAGGATAAAGACATCAGCAAAAAACTTTACTATAGATATAATATAAAAGCTTAATAAATTATTTATAACTATGTTAATTATTTATTTTATATTTTAAATATATTTAAAAATGATTATTAATAATTTAAATTAATTTTATAATTAATTTTATTATTGAATTAAAAAAGTATACATTATTATTTTATGATTTGGTAATTGTTTTTATAACTTTATTTATTATTCTTAAATTTAAAATTATAAGTAAAAGTAACTGTTTAAACAAGATTAATTTTAATCTGATATTTTAAATTTTTTTTTTCTGAGTATACATTGGTGCATGGTGCCCAAACTGCCTAAAATATTATATGTTGACTTCAGTGACTGTATTATGCAGCATAGATGTAGGACAATTACGGTTTTATACATCTTTGAATGCGATAGAAATAATAAAAAAGTAGCAATGCAAAATTTGTAGATCAAAATAACTTTGTACACTTTTACTTACATGTGATTAACATATATTAACATCATGTTAAAGTGTTTTTAAGTTGCTCCATTATCTGGGCTGATAATTTTATTTCTTTTCTAATAATCACCTTTAAACAATGGATCCTCAATGCTAAGGTATAGGAAACTATGAATCCTCTGTTTTTTTTTACCCTGTGTGTGTGAGTTCGGATACACATCACCACCGAAAACAAGTATTATATTTATATTATTCAGTACTGTACATTTAAAACCTATCGCCTGATTTTTTTTTTTTTTTATTTTTTTTTTTTAAATGAAAAAGCGTCTTTCTGGTATTTACTTTCTTTACGCTATTATTTAAATTAAACACAAATTTTGATTTTTCAATTAAGGAATTAATTCCTTTATTGCAGAAATTTGTGCTTTTTTTTAGTTGCATTATTAATCAACCGCGGAAGTACAAATAAAATTTTAGTTATAACAAAAGAAAACCTTATAGATTAAAAAAAAATGCACATTATGCTTTATCGTATACATTACATAAACCTTCAAGCGCATTCCTGTAATGTTATACAAGTAATCCCCCCCCCCCCCTTCCTCCATTATTATTGTTATTACTTTCCTGATTGTGCAGTTCCTAATATATAAATATTTAGTAATTATTAAATATGACAAGTCTATTAAAGGATATATTCTGGCACGTTATTTCCATTTAAGACAAAGTTGATATTTATTTATTTATTTGATTATTTGGTGCATAATATATTGGACAAAGGCTATATCTCATTACATATATATACTATATAAGTTCTCTCCTTCTTTTTACTGCTTTTTTGCGTGTATTTTACTACTTACGACAAATTGTATGATGTGAGTACTGCATTTTACTTTAGTACATGCAATTTTATCATGGCTATTAGGTTTTGTGCGTTTATGTGAAATAAAATAGAAAGAGGGAAAGACAGAGAATGAGATAGAGAGAGAGAAAGAGAAAGAGATGCAAACATTACAAACATTAAACAGTACATCTACAGTTCACGACTTGCTTTACTTGCTTTTACATAAGAATAGCATTGAGTAATAAACTTATAATCACAAAGTTTGAAACAAATGCAACAAATTACATTGCAACTCGTGTATTAGGTTCTAAAAATATCTAATACAGTATTTTTCTAAAAGATGGACTTTTCATAAATTTAGGCAACTTTCAAAAAAAAAAAAAAAAAAAGTATAATAGAAGTATTTTTAATTAATTTTTACAATTAAAAAGAGAGGCGATGAAAATCGCCTGAAAATCACTTATAAAATCATCACTACGCCATAGGTATAAATAGAATTTGAAAAGCAGCAACTAAAAAAAATATATATAATTTTTTTTTTGTTTTTTTTTTACAAACATATTGTTATTAAATAATATTTAATGTTACGAAATATTTGCAACTCATACAAATTTGAATTTACTGTCCGATTACACATCATAATACTTCCAACCAGATGCTAATTTAACATAAATTATTATATTATCTAAAATATACATCTACCGGTATTATATTTATACTTGCTTCTAAATACACATAAATAATAATGATAAATAATTCATAAACTATCACACATTATACTATAACAAAGAATTATGCATAAGAACTTACATATAAGTTAAACATTCCTTGATTATCTACAAAACTCATACTTAATATATTACATTCTTTAGACTTGTATTACATCTTTTATTCTACTCTGCATCTCTCTACCCCCCCCCCCAAATGTATCTTTTGCCCCCTTATATTCTACTTCTTCTTTATTTTCTTCCACCCATTAGAAGATCAAGCATCCATTCCTTTCTTTTATTCTGCCTCAATAAGTAACTGCACAGATTTATTTTTTTTTTCTTTCTTTTCAAGTTTTTATGTCTAACATACTAGAAAAGCACATTATACATAAAAGAGATTGGTCTTTTTTTTTTTCCTTTTTTATATATGTATAACATCAAATATACTTTTTATTTGTAAATACGTAAAATAAAACACTGACTTGAGGTATATGTTTTATGTTTGTTTTTAAAAAAGTGAATTATTTATTCTAATAATAATTTAGTGTTATTATTTGTATAGGCAATTGATGTATGTAGTTTGTTACATAATAAGGTTCTAAGAAGAAAAAAAGAGGTACATTTTCTGAATGAGAGCTTTTGTAGAACATGATTTTTTTTTTTTTTTTTTTTTTTTTTTTTTTAATCTCTGAGAAAAAACTATATTTGATTATGGCAACCTCTATCATTATGTATTAGATTTTTTTTTCTTCTTACGACCTATAATTGCAAAATTAGGTAAAATAAATTTTATGGAAAAAAAATCTTATTATCTTCAATTGCTAGGCAATTCAATCATGGGTTAGAATTTATTAATAAAGATATATTAGAAATCCAAAAAAAATTAACAGTATGCATAATTTTTAGTATGATTTTGGTTGAAAATGTAATATTTTACATCAAAAATGCATATTTGTAACAGTGAGAGCAATATTGAATCTTATACTATCATAGCAACAGAATAAAAAAAAAAAAATCGAACCTTATAGAAAAACAGACAAGGAGAAAAATGCTAAAAGTTCCGTGTGTGAAAAAGTCGATGCTTCTTCACCCCTCAAGTTATTTTTTGAAGTTAAGAAGGTTTTGGGTCGTTTTGATAAGACATTAATCAGGATAGGAAAAAAAAAAGTGATCCGATCGACAAAGAGCTAAAAAAAGAACTGCTTTTTTTTCTCTTCTAAGTATTGAACTAGACTATCGAAAACTATATGTATAAACTTAAAATAAAATGGTACACGGAGAAAAATAAATTTTTGTTTCCTATTAATATAATATTATTTAAAAATTAATAATATTTTCAAAACTGTTAAGTTAAAACTTCAATGCATTAGTTTCTTATATTTAAATGTAATTTTCTGTAAAATATGAAATCAATACAATTACCATTATTTACTATATAGTACTTGCGTTTTATGATTAAGGTATCCAGATGACAATTTAAAGATTGGCGCCAGTAACACAAATATAATAATGTAAGTTTAAAAGTTGCAAATAATTAAATAATGTTATTAATTTCTCAATCTAAAAACCTATTTTATTTTATTGATATTTTAGAAACACATATTGTCAGATACACATAAAATATTAAAAAAAAAGTGACTTTAAATTCTCAAATACTTAAAATTCTGTTAAAATACGTATTTTTTTGACATGCGTCATGTACCATGAGTTAAAGTATACAAAAAAAAAAATCTATTCCAATCTTACATAGCGTACATATAGGTATATAAGAGGTGTGGGATTTAGAGATTTTTACAGTGTGTTAGAGAAGCAAAAATGTCAGTTATAGACAGACAGAAACGTCATTCCCATCTCTCTCTCTCTCTCTCTCTCTCTCTCTCTCTCTCTCTCTCTCTCTCTCTCTCTCTCTCTCTCTCTCTCTCTCTCTCTCTCTCTCTCTCTCTCTCTCTCTCTCTCTCTCTCTCTCTCTCTCTCTCTCTCTCTACATATACATTGACATGCCTATGGTAACATCAACTACTGAACTCCATTGACATCCATCACTTTAGGGATTTACTTTTCTTTTCCCCCCCTTACTTTTTTTTTTATACTTCATCTTCTTACATATAATACTTTATCCAAAATCAATCCTTAAACATCAACTTGACTAGTCTAAAAGATTTTTATATTATTCAACAAAGTATAATTTATTATTATGACTTACAGTATATTTATTGATGTTTTTTTGAAGTGATTTTCAATATTGATTTTTTTCCCCTTTCAAAAGGGAAATATTGGTATCATAAAATACTTGAAAGTTCTTGTATTAGAAAAATTATTAGTGAATTTAAAAACTTAATTTTATCTAACCTACCTCAAGGCTTTGTATTGATCATGGAATATAAATAGATATAAGGAAATTGGAAACTTCTTTGAGTAAAGGGAATCAATTTTAAAGGGTGAAAGAACTTCTCTTTTTTTATATACTGTCTCTCTGATCCGAGTAATGTGCTTTTGTAATAACATTAAGTTATTCGTTACTTCAAAGAGTTAGTGTTAAAAATTATGTGTGTATTTTTTTAGTTTTTTTTATTTTACTGACCTTTTTTTTTAAAAAAATTACAGATGTTGTAGTTTCAAAACTTTTAACACAATTAGTGGAAATTCTAATTCAAATAAGTTCTTTATATTCAGCAACAGAATAAGACACCATATTTATTTGATAAGAGTGTCAAAAAACAAATTATATTTTTCTCCAAATATTTCTCTTTTACCTTTCAGCAATGAGCATTATATAAATCATAATGAATCACATTCATTTTAAGTGTATACACTAGGAACGAGCCTTTCGAACTACCCTTCTGTACCCTTCTGTTTTCTTTTAAATTAAAGGTTTATCATTTTCTAAGTCTTTAGAGAGTAGAACAAGTAAATAAAAAAAAAAATTATATTATGTATATAACAATAAAAATATAAAAAATGCGATCTATAAATAAATATTGAACATTATTTTAGCTGTAAAGATACTTTCTAAAATATAATTTTTAAACTAACTTTTTTAAAGCTGCATATAGGATTCACATTGCTTTAGATTATTAGGATGAGTATTATAATTTAACTACACAATATTAATGAGGATCTTTCTTGCTGGAAATTTAAGATTTTTTTTTTTTATTGTATTGGTAAAGCCTGTCGCAAAATTATTAGTTCTACGTTACAGAATAGCACCTGATGTATAAATTTTATCGCTGAAAAAAATCAATATTTTTTTAAAAATGTGGATACTTATTCAAAATGTACGTATAGATAATACATTATTTAATATACTCTACAAAGCACTTTATAGAAACATATTTTCGATTAATATTTTTGGTGTTATCCTAAACTATTATAATATACATAAAATGACCTCGATATTTTATAATTAATATTTTCTATATTTTAACTTTATGTGTATATATATATATATATATATACAAAAAAAGGGTCACGTGAATTCATATTATCCTATATATATATATAATATAAACATTGTTTTGTTTAGTATAAGTTTAATAATGATGATTTAGTGCTCCCAAATGTATATGTATTGTAAAAACATAATACAAATATACTGATATCTCTAGTGTCGAATAAATTTCAATAATATGTTCAGTGTTTCTATATATGTTTTATATAGTTTTAAAATATCGGTCATGGTCAAACATCAAAAGTTTTAGATTTATTTTACTTAAATATAATGACTTTTTTTCTTTTTTCTGGTGTGAAATTTTTAAATAACTACATTTTTCTCTTTGCAACATGATTTTTGTGTTTTATAGTTACTTTTACTTCATTTAAATGGAAAAAAAAAGTTTTAAAGTAAACACATTCAAAATGCTGCTTTTAATAAATTTATAATTAAATGCAAACAGAACTGCACTTTAGGATAAAAAAATATTTAAATATTTATTTAATATAATAATGCCTACAGCGAGGTTGTGACCACATTGTAATGCACGTAACTGTAGTACTATTCTTACTAATGGTGTTATTTTTAACGAAAAATTATAAAATGTGATAAAATAGTTATTAAACTTATTTACATTAATATATAAAAAAAATTAAAAGAAAAAAAAGTTTAATTGTATCATCAATAATTCATTAACACTGAAAATCAGTTACTGCGGAATTTGACTAAACAAGTGTCAGAAATTTTGCACAAAGATACATAAGGATAAGCTATCTTCCAAAAAAAAAAATAAAAATTATAATAACAGAGCTGTTATAATAATTCAGAAAGCTGCAGTTCTTGGCACAGCTAATATCGTGCGCAAAGTGCTTAGTTTGTGACCCCTCTATATACCACCTGCAGTTTCTAACATAATTGGTACTGGATTATTCTCACCTTCACCTTGAATCAAGTAAGTTTCCGGTGTTGGTGTTACAGACGAAAAAAGAAAATAGCATAATAATAAAGTAGTAATAATTTTTTTTTTTTTTTTAATTATTATTTTTTAATTTTTAGTGCCACAATAGGACATGTTAAATATTTTTTCTCTTATCTGATGGTCACAGGTTTTGAAAATTTTATAATAGTTCGATGTTACAGTTAGCTTTAAATGGCATCATAAAATGTCGAAGTTTTCTTTTTATAGATATGTAAACCATCTAAATACAACACTTAAGTAAAGAAATGGTAACTCTGTTTATATATTGTATTTTATACCTATAGTAAACAAAAATAAATATAATATATAAGCTATATAATTTTAAATACAGTAAACTGTAAACATGCTATAAATAGAAACTGCATTTCTGAATAATTATATAACAGAGCGCACGTTGTTATATTATTTATTTAAATGTTATTTACTTGAAGCAAATAGTTGTATAATTAGTAATTCAAATTTGTGTTATATATTATATTATATAGTGAAGTGATGCTAAATAATTTAGTAAGAGAGAGAGAGAGAGAAAGTACATAAATATATTTAGTCACAGGAATACAAGTCTACATGACTTGTAAAAGGGTTGAGAGTTGTGGGGTGAGGTGGGGGTTGAAGTAATTTAAGTTGACGTATGAGGTTTGTTAAGCAAAATATACAAGCGCTTGAATGTGAAATTTTGAGAAAATATAAATACACATTTCACATTATTTAATAGCTTTTCTAATAAATTACTAATTATATGTTATTTTTAAAATATTAAAAAATTATAAATATATTTTATATAATATATAGAAAAAATATTTATAATTTTTAGTATTTTTAGTATTTCTATTACATTGAATAATATTTTTGTTATTAATTTCAATATTTGTATTTAATATTTTTTATTCTTTTTAATATATATTTTTATATAAAAATTATGAATTAGTGTATGGTTTTAAAATGTTCAATTGCAATCATTACATATGATCTTTGTAGATTGGAATAGTTGTATAGTAATAATGTAATGTACATATATTTATGGATAATATTTATTGGTAAAAAATATAAACTTCGTTCTATAGAAATTAAACAGCAGTTGAATACTAGGTATTAAAAAAATATAACTTGCCGTTGTGTGTTTAATTAAGATTTTCTTTAAATTTCATTGTCTTTTAGTAGGGAAAGTGTATTTCCACTTTATTTTTGCGGTTACGTAATCTTAATTCACTCTCTCTCGCCTTGTCAAGTGCACAATGTCTTTTTGGGAAGAGAGAGAGAGAGAAACTTTAAATTAACATCATCTAAATTTAGTAAACACGTTTCTCTACAACCTGTGTTATTTTGTGACATTATGTAATATGTTAAAAAAAATGCAGTAAATAATATATTGATGAAAAACAGGGGTTTAAGTAATAGTTATCTACCAAAAAAAAATATATAATATATATTAAATAATAATAATAATGACGTAATATGACAGTTTCCACCAAGAAACTTTAAACCAAGAGTAACAATACATCCTTTTTTTTTTTTTTTTTTTTTTTTTTTTTTTTTTTTTCAATTTCAATACTTGAATTGCTAGGGCCAATTGAAATATAAAGTATAGTATATCAGGCTCAATTGATTTCGTCCTTATTTGCATATATATTATACGTACCCTAATTTTATTTTTTTATTTATTATTATTATTTTTTTTTTGTTAATCAGTGATAGATAGCTTACACAATGAACTTTAAAACTAATACAAATTTAAGAGCAACAAACAGTCCAAATCTGTAGAAATTGGATCATTGATCCATTCCCCTAAATAAAATACGTGGTTGCTCTTTACTCTGCAGAGTAAATAATACTGTTTTACGGAGCGCGTAGCAATCAGTTCTGCATTGTGATGTTTTATTTTATTAAAGGAATAGACCAAAAGAAAATATACTTAAGTATTTATATCACAAAACACTTGATAAAATTTTCGGAAATAATATTAGTTTATCTCAAAAACTGCCGTACATAGCAGTGATCAAAAAATGTCAACTTATGCAACCCGCACAACATTTTTATATTAAATTTTTGCTTTTTTCTAACGTCAGTAACCGGAATAGTCACTCAAATAGCATACTTTATACAGTATTTTTATACTCTCTCGTAGGGCCTATGTACATTCTGGTAAAATTTGTCATGAGTTTTGGATACCTCATTTTCTGTTTTTTTAATAACAATAAAAATAAATTAATACGACAAAAACAATTTTTTCCTCTTTTTTCCTCTTTTTTCCTCTTTTTTCCTCTTTTTTTTTTTTTTTTTTTTTTTCTATACATTATATACATAGCTTTTGATACAGTAATAAACCTGTCTTTGCATTTGAATTATATGAAATTAATTAGTGAATAGTGTTACATTATATGATATACTATGTCAAAAACAAGAACTGATGTTCTATATTATAATATGACTTCCTCATAGTCCTACGTCAATCAATCAAATTTCATTATATAATCAATTGCAAAATTTTGACTGACATTTAATTGATAAGAAATTAAACTATCAAATAGATTGTATTATTGTTTCATAATATATTGTGTTTGTAATATATATAAAGATCATTGGGAGATAGTTTAAATATTGTTTTGTAGAGAGAGAGCGAGAGAGAGAGAAATATGTTTTCTTTATATAGGTTACGTTTAAATATATTTGTATTACAATTGTTACATGGTAAGCCCTATATACCCCAATACATGGCCCTATATAGGCCACAATTAACATAAAACTAACGATGACACATGCTAGTGATCGACCAGATGACCCTTATTGCCAATGATGTGTCCTGATTATCTGAATATGTATATTTTTAGCTGATATTTTTATACCTATTTATCGTTAGTATTACTTTTAAGTCAATCAGTGCCTATATCTTCCTATAAATTGCTACAAAATAATAAATAATAATAAAAACTTAAAAAAATATACGAATTCAATGGCAGTGATGGAAAATTCCTGAAATTCTCTATTAGCTTAAAACACGTTAAGTATGTCTAGCATCCCTCATTTATATATATATCCGGCGGGGGTGCAATAGTTTTCTCAAATACATGGTTCCGTAATGTTAAAAGCTAAGAAATTAGAGAACCTTATAAGGTTTTCCAGCACGTCTCGCCGATAAACTCTTATTATATCATATAATAAACATTCTCGTATCAACAATTTTTTCTCTCGATATATTCAGTAAAACATAACAAAAACATTACTAAAATATAATTAATTACTAAACGTCTCTAATATATCAATTTTAACCTTCATCAAACTCTCAAATTCATTAAAATCCAACATATTATATAACGTTATATAATATACAGATTTAGTAACAAAAAACGTTAACAAAATCTTATTCAACTTTTGATAAATTATCATCTTATGTATGATATTATTATAGTTTTTTTTTTCTTCTTCTTCTTGTTCTGTTATTCTCTATGACAGATTTAATTGATCAATTAGTCAAGAAATACAATAGAGAAAATATGGAGGGGTAAAATCTTGAAAGTTAATAAAATAGTATTATTCTCTTTATGTTATATAAAGACGTCTAATATTTCTCCTATTTTTGTTAAAAGTCATGCAAAAAGATCGTTAACAATATTGAAATCTTAATTAAACAACGACATTCTTATAGGAAAATTACATTAAAAAAGGGAGTGAAAATAGTTTCTATACTTTAACTTTAATTTTGAGTAACTCCTGACATAATTTTGTGACTTTATTTTGTGTTTCAATATTATTGGCTATGAAGTTTATTAAAGCTCATGTTATTATATAAGATTTAAGTGTGGTAGAGTGAGAGAGAGAGAGAGAGAAAAAAAGGTGGAAATAGGCCAATTAAAGATGTGTTTATTAGTAGTAAAGTCAACATTTAAGTATATAAAGTATACCAAATTAGTTTAACATACTGTAATGAAAAGAAGAAGAAAAGAAAAAGTACTGTATATAGCGAAGTATAAAATGAAAAATTTAACGTTTCTAAATGTAATAAAAATATTTATTAGTCGTTATTTATTTTTTCTTGCAATTAAATGTTACAAATCTTTTAATGAATTATAGGATAGAAAATTAATATATTTTTTATGGTGATAATTAAAATTTTGATTGTTTAAAATAAAACTTAAATACATTATTTTCTTGTTTATTGTTTACGTATATAATTTTAGCATTTTTATTGTTTATTCTTATGTTGTATTTTTGTAATTATTTCATACATTTTTTTTTTTCTCTCTTGAAGTAATCTTTGATTTTTATTCACGTTAAAGTTTCTTTATTTATATAACAACGGTTTACAATTTTAGATTTTTTATTTTATTTTTTTGAATTATTCAATGATATTACAAACACAATAGAAAAAATAACGCCAGAACGATTTATTTTATTAATAAATTCATTTTTTTTTATTGTATATTATACTGCAGATGTATATATATATATTTTTTAGAAAAGTCAAACATCATAAATTTTCTTATTATTTTTGCAATAATTTAGTTATATTTTTTGTCATATTGCTATAGTTTATATTTTTGGTCGATTAACTTTTCACTGAGTATGAAACAAAATTTTTTGTCTTCATATGTTCATTTTTTTTTTCCTTATAAAAACAGCAAGTTACGATGGGGAAAAAAATCTTTACGTCCCTCCCGGTCAAGTTTGTAGTCTCTCTCTCTCTCTCTCTCTCTCTCTCTCTCTCTCTCTTTCTCTCTCTCTCTCTCTCTCTCTCTCTCTCTCTCTCTCTCTCTCTCTCTCTCTCTCTCTCTCTCTCTCTCTCTCTCTCTCTCTCTCTCTCTCTCTCTCTCTCTCTCTCTCTCTCTCTCTCTCTCTCTCTCTCTCTCTCTCTGTTGCCATCCGTTCTACAACTTTATCTTAACATCGATGGTTGTGAGTACCAAGGCACTATTAATGAAAGATGTACATCAAATGTAAAATGTATCGTATTATTTTATAGAGTATGACATTGATGCTGATGTGGGTTCAGCATCATTTTTAAAGTAACTTTCTTTACAATGGACAAAACATTCCATACGTTAATTAACGTTACTCTCTGTCGTAACAATGAAAATACGGTACTATTGTAACAGAATCTTATATCCATTGTTGAAAGTAGCTTTACAAAATTACGTTAACTAGTATATAATTGAAATGAGAAGTAATTAAGTCATGGAAAATTATTAGTTTTATTGGAAAATTTGCGTACGTCCTGATTTTGCTGCTTTGCTAAGAGTAAAATTGCTGCCACAAAATAATATTTATTATAAAAAATTATTTTATTCAATAGTATTTCTTAATTTTTTTACGTTGAATTGCCAAAGTCCTGAAAAGTGTAAAATGTACACAATTACATACTCATGAGCTTTTTAGTCTCATATATTACGCAAATATATTTTACAGTATAATCATACAGTATGGAGCATTTAAGAATGCTTCAAGGTCATTTGAAAATCCAACAATTGATTATTTGTATTATACAAACTGGTACGCCATTTTGGGCGATTGTTCAAAAAGTCGACCTATCGCCCACATTGTTAGAATCTCGGGACTTAATTATGATTATCAATATCAACAATCATACTGAATCTCGCACAGAAATTGTTGGAATCTGATAAAGTCCGTTAGTATATAAACGAGTGCATATCGAGTAAAAATTTAATAATTTATATAGAATATAATTTTTTAAGGAGGTTTATTTTATATAAGTACGTATATAAAAAAGTCCTTAATGTTTAAAAAAAAAAAATATATATATTATATATAATATAAAATTCGGTTTATTTTGTTTACGACTGTAGAGAGACAAGTCTGAACTTTATTGGAAATGAAAAGTTGACATCTAAGTTATATTTACATTGAAATGGAACATGAAAATATATATGACATTTTATTTATTACAGCTATACTTAAGTCTTATATGATGCATGTAAATTTTACTATTGATACACTGAAAAAAAAATTGTCATTGCAATGAACAAACTTTTTAATATAATTTGAAATATTCTTAAAGGCGTAGAAAACCTTGAACAAAAAAGTTATGTAATATCCTAACAAACTTGAAAATCAACGTTGATTTGTCCGGAGTCATTGATTTCTAATTTATTTTCCATTCACAAAATGTCACGAGTTGCCATTGACGTCACAGCTCGCCTGGTCCACGCCTTTGATGCATTTCTTATGGAAAAATCGTTTTCACTTGTTGCAACAATTAAAAACATTTCATTGCAAGGGGTCCATTGTATAGAAAATACGTAAAAAAAAAAAAAAAAAAAAAAAAAAAAAAAAAAAAAAAAAAAGACTATGCTATGATATTTGATGTACTTCGTGTATTTGTTTTGTACACATATATTCACGAGTCTTAGCACAAAAAGTACCACATTTGTTTGAGTTACGTATGAACCAAGTGTTACTTTTTTTTTCAGTGTAGCCTACTCTTTTGATGGAAATTGTAATCTTCTTATATTATCGATTTAAATATAAAATAAAATTTTTACTATAGGTTGATATATAAAAATTCTGTATCATCCTAAAATATTTTTAATGTATATTTTTGTATGGTGATATTGATTAAAAAGAAATTTTGTTAAAAGAAATTATTTTTTCAATATATATAGTGTATGAATATTGCTTGTGTTCGTAAAGTTTGCATCATCAGTCTACAAAAAATTTGATCCTCATTTTATTTTTAAAAAATACCAGGTTTAAGAACAGTGATATAATTTATAATTGAAGTTTTTTTTTTTTTTTTTTTTTTTTTTTTTTTTATTCTTCAATAATTTTTTTATTTGATGTATTATTGAGATTTCTTTATACTTATAAAATAAATTGCGTACGTAAATATTGTTTTTTTCTCGCCCTCAGAAACGTCAATTTCTTTTAAAAACACTTTAATTGAAGATCATCATATATCGTTGATGAGAAAAATAACACAGGAAACATGACTTACGAACAAGCCTGGTTATTAACCGTATTTATAAACGTATATATTTATTTGTTTATTAATCAGATTTTATTAAATCTTACAATTTACATAATGAAATTCAAACTAAGGAGCATTTTGTATGTACCTTCAGTAGAAATAAATATTATTTTACGTTTAAAGAAAATTATTTCTAAAGCTTGCCATTCTTATACAGTTTTTTCCAGGGATATACCTCTTTCATCAATGATCAAATTTTTTTTTTCGTACTATGACGTCATCTTTTTTTTTTAATTCGAAAACTAAATGAAACACCTAGAAAAACGAAGTAAATATAAAATATTTCTTCTATGTGACAAGAAGAAAAGAAAAATTAGAAAGTTTAATAACGTAAAGACTTATAGTTTAATCTCTTTTCTAACTTTCTTGGACAAAATGTTGTCAAGTTTTCTGTCAACTGCTCATGTTGTTATATAAACTTTTTTTTTTTTTTTTTTTTTTCTTGTCTGTTTTTCTTTTTGGTGGGTCAACTATAACAAAGCAAGATAGTGCCAAGCAGCTTTTCATCCGTACATACACTTCATGAATTTCAGCTTTTCCTTCTTTTTGTCTTCAAATTTTATACACTCCAATGATTTTTTTTCCTTAGAAAAATACACATAGAAATCATTATATTAAGACAACGTCAAGTTAAAAATAACATTAAATAAAATAATAAAAATTTGTTATTAATGTTTGAAAGCACAGAAAAACAGTAGACAAAAAAAAAAAAAAAAAAAAAAAAAAAAAATGTGCGCTGATATAATAATTGATATTTCCCAATAGCTAATGATTTTAATAAAGTGTCAATGAAAAAAATGAAGAAACAAGAAAACAACTAAGAATCACAGTTTGCTTAATAATAATAATAATAAAAGACATGTTAATATTTCATTAAAAAGTGTTAATTATAGAGAAGGGAAAGAGAAAATATTAATTCATATAATAAATTTTGAGGTGTTAGAAAAATATAGTAACCCCGAGCTTCACCCCTGTGAATTGTAATTAATAACTGCTGAAGTAATTTGTAGGGTAAATGAAATTTTGATATAAAGCATCCAATTTTTTTATAACATATATATACTTCTTTATTTTAATCTGTTTCTTTCTTTAGCATTATTTTTCATTAATATTTTTAGTATATACGCACAGTTATAATTTTAATTATTATGCTTTCATTTTCATTATATGAATGTTAATATATTGTAATATATTAAAATTAATACAATACATTATATAAACAAACAATATTTATGTCGTGATCAAGTCACTCAGACTGGAAAATGTTTCCAAAATGCGAGTGTTTTACGAAATGATAAAAACTCATTTTAACGGTGTCATTTGTTATAGAAAGGTTTTTTAAAATTTCTTTCAATTTTTTTCCCCATTTCTAAAAATGAATTTTGTTAACATAAAATATTATTCAATAAAAATATCAGTTTATAAAGTTAAAAACATTCATTATGCATTCTAAAATTACAAATTATACTCCTTTTATATATAATCAATATTTTGAATATATATATAAAAAAACAATATTATTATTATTTATCATGCATCTCTTATTTTAGTCATGTTTTCTAACTTTCTGAGATAATTATAGCTTTCAATCTTTTTTCCCCTTCAAATTTTACTTCCTTTGTTTTTATAATATTTTTTTGTAATCGATCATTATATTTATTTAAAATACAAAAAAAATATATATCGTAGATTTTTGTAAGCAGTTGATTTTCTTTTTCTTTTTTTTTAAATCGTTTTTGATAAAGAAACATAATTATTTTATAACTTGAAAAACAGCAAATACATGTACGTACTTTAAAACTACAAGGAAAGAAAAAAATTAAGTAATTTATGCTACATTTATTATGTTTTATAGCATAAATGTTGCCAAATTAGAACAACATTAATAATTACGCTATTATATAATATGTGACTTAGTTATTAATCAGTGTAGCATAAAATATGTTGTAATGAATTAAAATGTTGCTGAAATTAGGTTAATTAATCCCTTAGAATTTTTTTTTATTTATTTATTTAATTGAAACATAACATTCCTATTTTATGTTATATATATATATATATATATATATATATATATATATATATATATATATATATATATATATATATATATATATATATATATATATATATATATATATATATATATATATATATATATATATAAATAAATAAATATATATATAAAAAGGTAAATTCAAGTTGTTAGTTGCTCAAAGAAAATCGTTTGAAATTCAATATTTTTGAACAACTCACCCTCAAAATTTCTAAAATAAATTTAATTGGTCTTTTGAATCCAAACCATTATACCATAATTTGACGTGTGTTCACCATTGTCATTGATGTTGTTACTAGACTATATATTATATTTTTTCTTTTCTCCACACAACTTTTCTTGATCCCTTCTTTACTTATTATTTTCCCCCTTCTTCTTCATCGTCTTTTTTTTTTTTTTTTTCCTAGTTTGGTCTTTCCCTGTCAAAATCTTTAACCACTGTTCCCACAACCCGTCTGTTGAAAAGTACTATACAAAATAGCTACCATATAGCCTGTGTATATTTTTATCTTCCGTTTCTATAAGGCTAAACTTTTTTGATAGCATAATATTAGATGTGTATTAAAAGAGGGGGGGGGGTATATTATATAGTCAATTTACAAAAGCTAATAAATTAATATAAATAGTTGATATTCTGACACTTTTCATCAAAACTTTTTTTTTTTTTTTTTTTTAACAATTTTATTTGAAATGTCATATTTTTCACATTTTACGTCTCTGGAAATTTAGTTTAGAAAAATTTATTTTTTAAAAAAACACAATTAGTTTTATAGAAAAAGTGATTAAAAATACAGAATGCCTTTATATGCATATAGAATGCTGAGTGTAAGTAATACTAACAACAACAGTTGAACTTACTTATTTTCCATCTCGCCTGCTAGCTTCTTAGGCAACCTGTATAGCATATATGTTGCAAAAATTGCATAAAGTATTAGGATACATGTAAAAGGAAATATCTTAACATTTAGTAGGTAAAAACCAGGGAATAAAAACAACGCAATTAAATTATTAAAGTGAATACAATTTAACGAATATATATTATGATAAGTGTTATATGGTAGTACATTATATATATGTAGTGAATATAATGTTTCAAATTATTTTTTCTGTCCAAATTTTTACATATCATACATGGTAAGGCACTAGTAATTAAACTATCGGCCGTACGTGTAAAAACTGATTGTAAATATCTGATTTAAAATTACCGTATATGGACCACTTGCATTGAACGAACTTTTTAAAATAATTTGAAATTATTGCATTTCTTATGGAAAAATTGTTTTCACTTACACTTAGCAACAATTATTAAAAGCATTTTATTGCAAGTGGTTTATTTATTTTAACCCAAGTATTTATTCATGTAAATAACAATATAACAATGTTTTTAAAATATATAAGCATATTTATATACAATCTAAAAAATCTGAACGTAACATTTCAGTTAAAGATAATAATACTAGGTAATTTATCTCATAATATATAAAGAATAAGACATATGATTTATGTGCATAGGAGTTGTCTTATCTTTCAATTTTTACTGCTAATTTTAATAAAAATTAATATTTACGCAATTTAGTCATAAATATAATAAAATTTCAAATATAACCAATACTATTAATATTATGGAAATACAATATACAATATTATATAATTATACAATATATAAAATAACACTAGTTAAAAAAAATCACCAAAAAATCTTAAAAAATATAAAAAATAAACTTTACTATAATAATAAATTATTAAAAAAATATATATATTAAGCAATTATATAAAAATAAAATATTACGTGTAATAATACGTATATAAAAAAGAGGTAAATAAAGAGAAAAAAAGTATATATATTATATATATATATATATATATATATATATATATATTCCTTGCTATTTCCCGGGGCTGTCTACTCACCCTCCTAGAATCTTGTGAAAAAAATATATGTTATTCGGGGACTCATTTTAACTACAAAAATCAAGTTATAGATCAATCTGATAAATTTTCGCATTTTGGGAGCAATTTTAAAAAAGTCATTGTAGTCGCACCAAAAGTATGAGGACGATTTTTAACGTTTTTGAAGGCAATTTTCTCTGTAAATGTACATTGCATGCTCTCATTTGTATTTTTTGTGCATTGTATACTGTTATGAGAGTAAACTGGCGTGGTTTAATTTTTTTTAAAAAGTACGGTTTTTTCATAAAAAAATCCCCAAAATGGCCCGCGGGACGATTTTTTCGACTTTTGATTTTGCTATAACAGACTCAAATTTTAATATTTTTTCAACACATTTAAATCAGAGTTAAAAGAGTGTATTAGCAAGCATACTGAGCAGAAAAAATATTTCTATGCTAAAAACTATCCTGGTGGCGGGGTCCCGAACTTGTCACCAACCCGAAAAGGTGGGTATGTAAAACCGCAAAAATAAAAAAGTCGCTACAAACATTTTTTCTCAATTTTGATGGAAAAGTGTAGCCTAGGATGTAAGAATAATGCTATTATGGTAGACTTAATGTATATTTTGTTTTGAGTATTTTTTACGCTAAGTTGAAAATTGTGATATTTTTACCTTTTTACGTGCATTACTGAGACACCTCAAATAGGATTTAAATAATTGTTTGAACTTTTTCTTTTGCACATTTGACTCAAATTGAACGATGAAGTGTGTGCAATTATATAAAAAAAAGTTTAAGTCGCAAAAATGTTGCTCAATGATAAAAAAAATCGGAAAATTGTAGCAAGAAATGAAAAAAATCGATTAAAAATCATATTACAGATATGACATTTTTTATACCATTGTAACAGCGCTAAATGTTATTCAAAAGTTATAATAGCATATAAATAAAGAGGTGCCGGGATAGCTGAGACCACGTGGTATCGGGGGGTGGGGGTAGGAACGGGCGACAAATGTAACTTTTGTAAAAGTTATTAGCGTTTTGATGTTAGATTTTTATAACTTAATTAAAAAAAATGTTCCAATTAAATATTTTTTTGTTTTTTGCTCTTATGAAGACAAATATATCAGTGATTTATGCTAGCCCAATGTAACATCATTTATACACTATTACATAATTTATGCTATAGTTAATAAAATACCACATAACATGATAGTTTTGATGTTACTATAATTATGTTCCTAGAAAAAAAAAAGTTCACTATAATCTAGAAAATATTCAATGCAGTATAAATGAAGTAATTTTTTTCCTATATAGAAAATTAACGTCCCACATAAGGTGACAACGACAAAGAAAAAAATAGTAGAGCCGAGCAGAGAATCGAATATTTTTATTAGCAACGTGCAACGTTATTTTATATTTAATGCCACAAGCTCTGCTGTTATTATGCACTATAAAATGTATTATTAATTAATTACAAATTTTAATTTTTGAGCTTTATAATTATTTTTTTTTTTAATTCTGACAGAATCAATAGAATCAATGTAATAATAATAAAATATACCTAAGCAGGAACTGAAAATCCAATTGATAAAAATACACTTGTCATTTATACACTATACCACTTCAAATTTTTAATGGTCTAATTCTCTTGCATCTAGGAATCACAACAAACTTGCAAAAAGAAGTCCAAAAATTTAAAAACAATAAAAAATTACAAAAATTTTACGTGTTATCAGTGTCTTGCTTTCTTCTTGTTCTTCTTGCCCCCCCCCCCCTCTCTCTCTCTCTAATTGTAATTGAAATCACATAATTTATATAATAAAACCCAAAACTCTAAAAAAATTAAAAAAAAAAAAAAAAAAAAAGCCCATGATGGCCAGCACAGAATGCTAAAAAATTTTAAAGTACAAATAATATCACAAAAAGAGCGTTTCAAATTTTCATCCTTATATGTCAAATTAACTTAAGTCACTTGTGCCATATCCTGTACTTACAGCATAAAATATTTAATTTGGACATAGTACTTTTTAAATTGGGTTATATAAAATCTAACATCAAAAATCTAAATTACTTTTACAAAGGTTACATTTGTCGTCCGTTCCTACCCCCACCCCCCGATACCACGTGGTCTCAGCTATCCCGGCACCTCTTTATTTATATGCTATTATAACTTTTGAATAACATTTAGCGCTGTTACAATGGTATAAAAAATGTCATATCTGTAATATGATTTTTAATCGATTTTTTTCATTTCTTGCTACAATTTTCCGATTTTTTTTATCATTGAGCAACATTTTTGCGACTTAAACTTTTTTTTATATAATTGCACACACTTCATCGTTCAATTTGAGTCAAATGTGCAAAAGAAAAAGTTCAAACAATTATTTAAATCCTATTTGAGGTGTCTCAGTAATGCACGTAAAAAGGTAAAAATATCACAATTTTCAACTTAGCGTAAAAAATACTCAAAACAAAATATACATTAAGTCTACCATAATAGCATTATTCTTACATCCTAGGCTACACTTTTCCATCAAAATTGAGAAAAAATGTTTGTAGCGACTTTTTTATTTTTGCGGTTTTACATACCCACCTTTTCGGGTTGGTGACAAGTTCGGGACCCCGCCACCAGGATAGTTTTTAGTATAGAAATATTTTTTCTGCTCAGTATGCTTGCTAATACACTCTTTTAACTCTGATTTAAATGTGTTGAAAAAATATTAAAATTTGAGTCTGTTATAGCAAAATCAAAAGTCGAAAAAATCGTCCCGCGGGCCATTTTGGGGATTTTTTTATGAAAAAACCGTACTTTTTAAAAAAAATTAAACCACGCCAGTTTACTCTCATAACAGTATACAATGCACAAAAAATACAAATGAGAGCATGCAATGTACATTTACAGAGAAAATTGCCTTCAAAAACGTTAAAAATCGTCCTCATACTTTTGGTGCGACTACAATGACTTTTTTAAAATTGCTCCCAAAATGCGAAAATTTATCAGATTGATCTATAACTTGATTTTTGTAGTTAAAATGAGTCCCCGAATAACATATATTTTTTTCACAAGATTCTAGGAGGGTGAGTAGACAGCCCCGGGAAATAGCAAGGAATAAGTCATATATATATACGGGAAAGGGAAAAGTTATATTACATATGACATAAGATATTATTTTAGTTGTCTTGTAATGGTCTAAAATTGTTGCTAAGGGGTTCATATCATGTGAGTGTGTATAAAGAAAAATTAACAGATGATGGCAATAAGAAATAGTGAAGTGCTCTCTCTCTCTCTCTCTCTCTCTTCCTTTTTTTCTGGTATTTTTGTTTACCTCTCTCTTTCTCATCTCTAGAGTACAATTTTCAATGCTCATGGTATTTCACAACTACACTAACTTCTTGCTACTTTTTTTTTTCTTCTCTCTATCTTCTTTTCAAGGTTGTAAAAAAAAAAGTTTTATTTTTTTTATTTTTACTATTTATACTTTATATTTTAAAAGTTTATATAATTTTAATAGCTAATCAACAATTATTGCAACAAAAAATTTCGAAAAAATTTGTCGTTTCTTTCTATCTTTTGATTTAAGTTCTTTTTTGCATTATATTAAATACATGAATTTCATTATTCCATACCATTTTTAAAGTTATTTAAGAAGCATTAAAATATATAAATATACATCATATAGTATGCATTTCTTTTTTTTTTTTTAGCTAATTTTTTTTCTTGTATTTGTATTACATTTTCTGTTTATAATAACAATATAATTAATTGAAAGATGATGTAATTTCAAATAAAACTAATAATTTAAATACTTTATGTTTGTATGTAAATTCTGTTGATAGAACAATATTTAACGCAATTATATTGTAAATATATAAAACATTATCTAAAATAGATTTTCATTCTATATTAAAAGCTTTGGTGGTTTATTACCTATAATCTATTATGAGTTGTGGTTTCGCATTATTATTATTATAGTTCGATATTATATAACTTAAAGATTGGTTTTTTGACCTGTTGATCTCGACTCTTTTTTGTATTTATAGATTTTGAAAACGAAGGTAGTACATACATCAGGTATTCTCAACACTAGCCTTGTATAAAACTTTTTTTTTTATTGTTATTATAAAAAGAATACGAATAAGTCACTATATCATAAAAATTGAAGTGTATTTCAGAAGACTTTGAATTTTTTTTATTTAATATTTTTTGTATTAGTTTTTTTGGGAATCAATTTTGTGATTCATTATATCATTTTGTTTTATTGGTAAAATATTCACAATATTCTAATCTTTAAAACTGAAAACAATGACTTATTTTTCTGTAGAACCGTCATTGCTTATATAATTGTACACATTTTATTATCATTAACAATGTGTTTTAAAAGAACATAATAATTCAAAACTAGTTCTTTCAAAACATACATATTAATGGTATTAAAATCTGAATAAATTGCAGGAACTGCTCTCAAATGCTCTAAACATGCTCTCACGCTAATTTAGCGCTAGCAAAAATTACTCTTTTTTTCTGCTCTCGCTACTTGACATAATATTTTATTTATAATAAAATGTTTTTACGGCTACAGATATGTAGTAAAATAATTTATGCAAAGATTATAGTAATTCAAGCTCGCGCCAAACTAGCGTGTGATAAAGTTAAGTTGTGCCGTAGGTTCGGGGTAGCTGTAACGGTTTTTGCTCTCAGCACGTTAATAATTAAACTTTTGAGATTGCGTTTTCAGGAGGCTCAATAACACTATGATCAAAGCCGTTGTTGACTATCTCTTTAATACTTTTTTAGGGAGTTTAATAGTAAAGAATTATTGTGTCAAACTTAATTGTGTCTAATATTAATATTGCTATTCAAATTACATTTTCAGAGAGATATAAAAAGAACACGAGAGAGAGAGAGAGAGAGAGAGAGAGAGAGAGATTATAAATAATATTTTTAATTGTTGCTCGCCAACAATTTTTACGTCATTTTTGTCTGAGTTACATTTTAAATTTATATTTAATGTACATTTTTAATATTTAATATTTTTTTTTTCTCTCTCAATTTTTTTAATCTTTAATTTTGACACATTGAAATATTAAATACTTTCATACAATATAATAACAAAAATAATATTAAAATATCAACAGTTTAATATGTCAAAATTATATTTCTAAATAAAATAATCCCTCTTTATATACTATTAAAAAAAAACATATGATTATTAACACGTAATATATATTGAGAATTATCAGTTTTGCAAATCTTTATTACATAGCACCTGATGCTCATTTTCACTTATTTTCATTACACATTTAGCTTTCTGTATTACAAATGTATTAATATGTATTAGTATATGTTAACTATAGTCTATATCTTTGCACGCAAACGTAGTTTAGCTCAATTATTATTTCCATTTAAATATACATAATATAATACTCATCTTTAATTTGTTCTTCTTTGATACTATATTTATTATTATATTAATATTAAAATAAAATTTAAATAATGTTTTAATATAATTTTTAAAAAATAATTGAATATAAATAAAGTTAAATTATAATTATATTGAGTGACTGTAGACTCATTAGTAATGAATGAGTGTCTTCATAATAACTTCACTTTCGTGATTCAAATTTAAGCAATTGAATTGAATTGTAAATTACGAATATCATTGAATGTTAATGAATGAGAAATCTAATATATATTATTTAATTGGTATATTGTTAGAATTAGAAAATACGTACTAAAATTTTTTTACTCTTGTATACTAATGGAGGTACAGTCTTTTTACTAAACTATTGAATTCTAATTGGCATAAATGTAAATAACATGTATTTAAATGGAGTTTTGCGTCAACTGAAATCTCCATGTGATTTCATTGTGGCTGTAAACCAAATTTTTTTTTAGTATGCATACTGTACATAAATCCTATTAAGGCGGAAAGTCAGCTACTTCGGGATTTGACTAAAAAGTTGTAAAGAAATAAAAATCTGAAATATTGCACGCAGATATACATACATTATAATCGAGTATAATATTTTTTTTTTTTAAATGTAAGAAAATTGGGAGGTCGCCATGCTATATTTTGATTTGTGAGTTTTAGTTCCGTAAGAGCCAACGTTAATTTCAATAATATTTTCTTTCTTATCTGATGGTCACGGGTTTTGAAAATTTTATCATAGAGGTTAGTATTAACTTTCAAATGGCATCATACAGTTTCGAAGTTTTATACAAGCCATCTATATACAACCATTAATTGCAATAGGTTGCAATTATAGTCTGAAAAAGGAGTTGATACCGAATATTAAGTTAATGCGTAATCGAATACCAAGTTAATGCGTAATGCAGGCAAAACATCCTACAATAAAAGTATGTCTAGATTGTCTTGACGGGACTATGGTAAAATTGTAGAACAATAACACAATATGGGGTTTAAAAAAAAAAAAAAAAAAAAAAAAATCTGCACAGTCCTTTATCTTTTAACGTGCTATTACGTATACGTATAGCACAAATATTTTATATATTTCACTTTTCTTTTTTTAGAATATATAATGTATGTATATGATAATTTAAAGGAAAAAAAAAGTTATTAAATAGATAATATTTTATGACAAGGGAGATAATATATATTTTTTAATTACAGATACAAAATGATATATTTGTTAGCAAGAGAGAGAGAGAGAGAGAGAGAGAGAGAGAGAGAGAGAGAGAGAGAGAGAGAGAGAGAGAGAGAGAGAAATAATACATTATTGCATGTTGATGGAATGCATACAACACGATTTGTTAGCGTTCGCGTGCATCATCTGGCTATTTCCCTCAATGAATGATAGGGGAGAGAATATACTGATGCGTGTTAAAATCATCCCTTTCAATTGCATTAGACTCATTTTTTTATATTAAAACATATTATATTGATCCTTAATGTTATTTTGTAGTTCATAAGGTTTAATTTTATAATATTTCAGTAATGATTATCATCTTTATGTATTTCAATAGGTAAAAGAGATAATAAGGGATTTAGAAAGAAGACAAAAAAAAAAAAAAAAAAAAAATCTAATTAAACTATGTTGTGAAATAACGTGTTTTTGTATAATGGTAGTATATAAATTACAATAAACTCATTATTATTTCCATAATAATAATAATAATAATAATAAAAAAAAAATAATATAAGAATTTATATTTTATGCTAATTTAATTTTTGATTGAGGTTTATTTTGTTTATATACATACTCAAACAATGATAATTTTTACTATGAGTTAATAAAGTAAATTATTAAATACTTAATTATTATAGTTTCTACATCACATAAATCAGAAAGAAAAAAAATTTACTTTAAGAAATTTTTGAAAAACAAATAGTTATATATTTATTTTTCAAATTTATTTTAATAATATAGCCATGGTATAATACTAAAAGGCTTTAAATTTTGAATATTATTGACAATTTTTTTTTTTTAAGAGTAAACAATATATAAATGTATATATATTTTTTTATTTAAATATTTTAGTTAATATATTATTTTATTATTATAATTTTTAGTGTAATATTTTATAAATGATATTTTTCAGTTGTGACGCTTAGCAGTTACATATGACAATATTGACTCTCTTCACAACTACTAGGTTGATAATTCCTTTATGAGCATGGAATTTCATAGTAAGTTAGATTATTGAATAGATGCGAACAATGATAAAGCCATAGATCACTTAAAATAACATGTATGCTCTTTAATGAATAAACACGAAATGGGATCTTCAAAACTGATGACAATTTTTACCAGAATGTTAATGTAGCCCCACGAGAGAGCGTGAAAAAACTGTAAAGTATGCAATTTGCGTAAAAATTCATGTTTATGACGTCAGAAACATTCAAAAATTAGTATTGAAATGTTGTGCGGGTTGCATAAATCGAATTTTCTGATCACTGCTACGGGGCTACTGTTGGGTTTTGAGACAAACTAAAGTTATTTATGTAAATCCCATCAAGTGTTTTGTGATATAAATGCTTATGTTTTTCTCTGGTCTATTCCTATAAGAACTATTTAAATTGGAGATACTTTTTATTACTATATATATCTTTCAAAATTACAGCGTTCTTTGAGAAAACTAATGCACCATTAATGAGTATTAATGAAATACGTATTTCATTGAAGAATACACTAAACACACCAAATTACATGTTTAAAGCGACAAAAAAAAAAAAAAAAAAAATGATATCGTTTCTTAAAATATTTAATTTAAATCAGTTTTAAAAACTTGCTTTCTAGTAAAGATCAACTAGCTTAAAATTCCATCTGAAAGTTGTGCTATTTATTAGTTACTTTTTACTGAAATTGAAATACTTATATATTTTACATATCTCAAAACAGCTATCATAATTCCTGTATTGTATTCAAAAATGACATGTTAAAAAAATAATAATAATGCATTACAACATATAACATTTTTATTCTGTACATGCTATACAACACGATAGCTATATAATAAAATTTAATCCAATAAAACTACATCTTATTTAAGAATATAATGATAAAAAAAAGTTACTTAGATTCCACATTTTCCCATCTACTTTTTCTTCTTCTTTAGCTATATTATATGATGATAGTATTAAGTTTAGAAAGTAGTATAATAGTATAGGCTTTCTTATATATGTTTAGCTTATTTTGGTGAATGTGTGTATATGTGAGGCCTGCTTGAAGTAGATAACACGATTTTTACCCTACTGAAAGAAAAAAAAAAATACTACTTTCTTCAGAGCTTATAACATTATATAGCCTTTATTACACTGTAAAAAATAGAAAGAAAAAAACATTATAGTTTAACATTGAAAATAATAATAGTAATATTTATAATATTTAAATATATATTTTTATTGTTAATGTTATTATTAATTTTTTTAATTTAATATAAAATTTTATTTTATTTATATTATGTATGTTTACAACATTTGTTAATTCTACATTAAACGTGTTAATTTTTGCACAGATTGTACATTTTAATAAGTAGCAGATAATGTAATGAGTTACTACTTAAAATAGAGAAATGTAGACGATTGAAAGTACCTGAAACGAAGGTTTTAGATTTCCAACGAATGAGTAGCATTTCATAAAAAGAGAGCTTTTTAGTGTGGAGGCCAATAGTGTTTTAATAGCTAATAGGAAGTAATATACCATAAAATATGTAGTACATAAACGAATGTATTTAATCCAATTAAAGGAAAATCTCTTCATACATAGAATGTTTTGCGTCAGAAATCTGTCGTTATTTATTTTTATTTATTTATTTTTTTTTTTTTTTTTTTTTTTTTTAAATACAGTATACGTAAATAAGTAAAAATGGCTTCTTTGGAAGCAAGACCATATGCAGGAACAACATATTTAATGTTATTTCGTAAATAAAAGAAGGGAGTGAGAATAAGTATTAAAATGCATGTTATGTGCATCTCTCTCTCTCTCTCTCTCTCTCTCTCTCTCTCTCTCTCTCTCTCTCTTATTCACTTTCGTAAACACACTATTTTGCAGCTCATTTTATATCTCCAGCTTTTTTTTTTTTAACTTTAAATGAGAAATAAAAAACCTCTTCATTTTTTATTTCTACATATCTCTCAACGTTAACAGTTTTCTTTATGTTTTTTCACTCTGCTTTCATTCGTTTTTATGGGCAATTTTCACATTTTTTTTCACGTCTTATTAGAGTAAATAATTTATTGTTATTTACCTTTTTTATTTTCCAACAAACAACATTATAGACTTTTTAGTAGTCGTGTTTACAACATTTGCTCGTTTTTTTTTTTTTTTTTTTTTTTTTTTTTTTTTTTTTTTTTTTTTTTTTTTTTTACGTATATATATTCTACTTAATAAATGCATATTAACTTATCAACTTTGGAAATGTATGCAAAATTATTATTCAGATTTTTTTTTTTTTTTTTTTTTTTTTTTTTTTTTTTTTTTTGCTGAATTGCTATATGAGAATTATGATCGTATTAAATGAATAAAAAAATTAAAGTTGCGCTTTTAAACATTTTTATAGGTTTTTATCTCTGAAATTAGAACGTTAGTCTCAATCTGTATGTTAATTCCCCCCTCAAGTTGCACTTTTTTGGAGTTTTCTTAATTATCTTAAAATTTCACTGTGCAAAAGTTCAAATTCTTCTGCCTGTATAACTATCAATTCACTGCAGAAGTTCATTTTCATTTCAATTTGCTGGATAAATAAAGATTGTTGAATGTCGTTCTGTAAACAAGAAAACAAATGAACATAAAAAATATACTCTGATTTATATGTATGATTTAAACTTAAAGTAAGTCAATTGACACGTACAAAAATGAAAGGAAAAAAAATTATTCAGTCTTTCTTTCGTCGTGTTTTTCATATTTATGATAGAAGAAATTTTTGAACCCCCTCATCTTCATTGCGTATTCCTTTCTTCGACTTCTACTTTTTTTTTTTTTTTTTTTTTTTTAACTCCCCTTGCTCCCCTGAGATTAGGCTAAGATTGCTTAACTTTACATACTGCATCTTACAGTAAAATTTTATGAGTGGAAATTTTGTGACGCTGCAAAAATTGTTTGCATATTTTAAAAGTTAAATGCGTTTAAAAAGAGTAAACAGTACCTTAAATTGTATTATCTTATTTATCTTGAATTGTTTTCAATCAGTTTTATTTGAAATGTAATAATTTTATAGAATTTTCATTTCAAAGCACAACTTTCTTATGCATATTTATTTATTTATTAAAATACTGCATATATTATTATGTAAGTACAATGCTAATGAATATTTTCTTATAAGCACTTAAAAAAATATATATATTTTAAACGAATTAAATTTATACTGCGTTTTAGGATGATATTGACCCAGGCAGTTCAGAGGAACAATTATAGTTGGATCAAGCATTGGTTTTATCAAATATAATTTAAAATAAATTAATATAACAAATAACAATAAGAATACAACATATTACAATGAATTACACAACTATAAGTACACTATTAATTAATAAATAAAACATTATACAGTAATGAATATGTAAAACTTAATAATTATCAGTATATAATATTCCATTATAGGATTAGTTTGGAACTAAGAAAATAGGACAATAAAATTAAACGATGAATTTTAGCAAGTATGTTATAACATTTTTTTAAATGTATAAAAATAATAATAATAAATTGAAAATTTATTACCTCATATTTTCAATATAAATACGATCATTACTCGATAATGGTTAACTGTATTGTTTAGTTACTGTCTAAAACTATAAACTATAGTTAACTACGTCATATAATCTGTATATGATAGTATGTAGAATATTATGCTGAGTTAGAGTTGCCGTATTTCAATATTTTTCAACTAGAGTTTAAGATGTATTATATATTATGAGACTATGAGACGTTATCATGATTTTGGGCGATGAATTTTTTTTCCTTCTATATTTACTAAAAAGTTTTAAATAAATTATAATTTTTTATTCATATCTAAATGTATGCAACTATTTTTTATTACATATAGACACATATATAGTTATATCTACATTCTCCCTTTTTATACTTTAAAAACACACATAAAGAAAAACAACCAACTTGGGACCCATTTCTTTTTTTTTTTTTTTTTTTTCTTTTTTTAAGACTATACATACTAGTAGTAGCTTCTTCTACTACTACTACTACTTTTTTTTTTTTTTTTTTTTTTTTTTTTTTTTTTGAAAATTGAGTTAACCTAGCCTTTTACTTTTTTTTTTTTTTTTTTTTTTTGCGTCTTCGTATAATACTCGTTTCTTTGATATGAAGAATTCCTTTTCTACATTTATTTCATGACTTTCTTATTCTTTATTTTTACCTTATGTTAGATTTCTATAGATAGACATCAGTATACTTAGGATATTATTATATTTTTCGTTTAAAAAACTTAAATATTCTTGGGGACATATATTGTTATAATGCCATCCGACAGTATTATAATTTTTTTTTTTTTTGAAATAGGGTGTCTGATTCTCTCTCTCTCTCTCTCTCTCTCTTTTTCTCTCTCTCTCTTTCTCTCTCTCTGTGTGTGTGTGTGTGTGTGTGTGTGTGTGTGTGTGTGTGTGTGTGTGTGTGTGTGTGTGTGTGTGTGTGTGTGTGTGTGTGTGTGTGTGTGTGTGTGTGTGTGTGTGTGTGTGAGAGAGAGAGAGAGAGAGAGAGAGAATTAACAACTCTTCTCAGTCAGCTCAAACTGATCCTTGTACTGCAAAAGTCAGAAAGAAAACATTATTACTTTAAAACTTTAAAATAATAATTAAAACTATAAAATGCAAATAATATAATTCAACGTTAAAAAAATATATATTCATGTTATGTTAGATAAACATTAGCAAATGAGTGGAGAAGGGGGGAATAGTAGAAAAAAAAATCATAAAATACATTTTGCAAATTCATCTCTATTTCTTGTATTGTATTATACAGTTCAATAATATTAAAACTTGTTTTATGGAAATAAGTGTATATACCTATAAAGCATAATTATTTAATAGCCAACATATTCATTTTATTTGATATTCAAATTGACTATATAATTTATTATTGTTGTTCCCTCTCTATATTTTATTACTCGTACGTATACTACAATTACATACACGCACTAACAGTAAAAAGGAAATATACAGTATATACATGAACAATGCAAAATAGTATGTATTATGTATTATATTATATATACGAATCGTAATTTTACTGGTACTATATATTTTATTGTTAATATTAAATTGTACGTATACAGTACATGACTTAAAAGTAAACAGATTGCTATAGCATAATTCTCTCTCTCTCTCTCTCTCTCTCTCTCTCTCTCTCTCTCTGCCTCTCACTTTCAATATGGCAAATGAAAATAGTGAAACATAGTTTCAGCAATTTCAACGTGGGGGAAAAATATATAACATGATTTTAAAAATAACTCAACTTTCACTTTTTGTAAAACAAAGAATTATTTATTGATAATCGAATAATTTCTATTACCGACGAAGTGCTTCATCCATCGCAGGAAAAGTGTACGCTATTCTCTATTTTCCAAAATATATATATTTTTTAAGTATACTACTGCACCGATATGGCTTTTTTTTAATGAGGTGTACTGCGTGTATGAATATAATAAAAAAAAAACGTATATCAGTAAAAACATCCATTAAAAATAGCATGTAATGAAATAGCATTTTATTGCAATAAAAAAAAATTCCACTTTTTGTATTGTTATTAGTTATTATATCAATTAGTTTATGACTTTGAGAATTTTTCTCCGCAATAACAAAATTTTGACCAATATATATTTCCACATATTTCCTATAGGAAATATGAAACTAATAATAAATATAATTCAAAATCAGAAAAAAAAAAAAATCATTAACTGGTACAATAGTAACAAAAAATATACAAATTACCAAAGAGTCAAAATGTTATACTACAGCTTGCTTCAAAAAAAAAAAAGAAAAAAAAATGACAACCACAACCTAATAGCATCTTAAAATCGGACACAACATTGCTATCTTCTTTAAAACATGTATTGTCCTCTATTTTTTTTTTTATATAGTCAAGACTACAAAATATTACTATATCAAAAATAAGTATACAGTACATACATTTTATGTATCTTCCAGCTTAGAGTTGTCTCTTTTTTTATATTATATATATTTTATATACCGTATAAACTGAGATTTGAATCATATTTTATATTTTTGTTACTGAAGTCAAGCGCTTGGAAAAATGTTGCACTGAAATGCACCGCTGAGCGGAAAAATGGAAACGTTTTTATTTTTATTTCTCTCAATGCTTCTTTTATATTATACTGTATGTTTCCTCTTTTTTTTTGTACTTTTTTTACGTATATATTTTTATATTTATGTTGTTAAAAATATATATATTTTATTTAAATATTTAAAAAAAATTGTTTGTAACATTATTATACTTTTTTCTTTTTCTTTTTATAATCATTGTTTTAAAATAATATTTTTTTTAATTTTATTTTATTAGTAAATAATGTATACATACTAGTAAAGCAATCATTTCGCAATAGTTGTAATCATCAGATTAATACCTGTTTATTCGTCTGAATCGCACGATATCAGCAGATTACTTAATTGAAGGTTTGGGTATTATAAACAAATTAGTTGGAAAAAAAAAGAGGAATCACAGTACCACAATAAAGTATGGCGCCATTTAGTCTTCTAAATGAATAAATAATTATTTTCATTTATTAGAAATTTGTTAGTAAATTTCAGTGAACTTGCAAAATAATAGTTTAATTTTTAACCCATCTATATATAAATAATATGCAACAATAAAACATTTACTATGCAAAGTAGAGTGTATTTTAAAATAAGAAAAAGGTGCAATAATATTTAAGTTTTCTGTAAGGCTTGCCAATTCTATACATTATATTTAAACTTCAGTTAAAACAATTCATATACTAATGTGTATTTAAGTAAAATATTATTACGTTTTCTGCTGGGAAAAAAAAAGGCGAAATAAAGAATAGAAATGTTTGATAAAAAAAAAATGGAGGGGTTGATTTTTATTAGCAATATACGTGCTTGGACTATTAAACTTAGGTTTTAAACTCATTTCAGATAGAGAGAGAAATAAAAAAAAAAAAAGCAAATTAGATAAGTATGACGTTTTACATGTTTAATTTGATCTCTTTCTCTCTCTCTCTCTCTCTCTCTCTTTCAGCAATACAAAAAAAAAAAAAAAATATATATATATATTTTTTTTTTTTTAATTTGTTTGTTTGATAAATACGTGACATCAAAGTCTTCATTACTATTTTTGTGCCTTCAGATATCCATAGGCATTATACAGTATATAATATGCAGAATACTTAATTTATGTGATGCAAACGAGTCACGCATGTAGATTATTATTAAATTAACTTTATTTACTTAAATTCACATACTGCAATTTTTTTACTGTGAAAATGAATTTGATTGAATGTAATATTCAATTTACATCAATTAAATTGTCATATATTAATGCATACAGGATGTTGCTAAATATTGACTCGCTTCAATATATGCATTTCAACTTTTCAGTTTTGGAGATACGTACGATTCGTCTTAATTAACTCGTCATTTGCCATTACACGAAAATAAAAATTTAACTAAAGAGTTATTATTTAAAATTGTCGTATAATAAATTTATATACTTTAAAGTTTATTAAGATCTACACCGTCTAGAAGAACTCTTTACCGCTGAATAACTAACGTTTTAAAAAACCAATTACTGTTCTAACTTTTTACATTTGAATATTTCGTTCGTATACTGATAAGTATGAAACTAAACACTTGGTGTAAATTATGTTTTACCGTGCAGCCAAAGCTTCAGAGATCTCGTTACAAATATTTAATGATACAGCTTTAGAAAAAATTAAATAAATAAATTTGATTTTTTATAATATTAAATAATGAAAAAAATATATTATATAATGTTTATAATTATGTAATATTACATTATAAACATATTCAATTAAAATATTTCCAAAACTATCTAAAATATAATAATATATACAGTATGTGTTATGAAAATAATAAGTAATATTTTGTTTTCATATTAAAAGTTATAATAACAATAACATAGAAAGGTTTATAATAATAATATTTTCAAAAAACAGAGCACGTATTTATTTCCAGCGACACGCTTTGCTCTTGTATTGCAATTGTTTGCACTCGTGCTTTGAGTGCAAGAATATTAAAAGTAGAAGGTACACAGTTTTTTATGTTATAATTATTTATTTTTTTAACATGATTTTTATTATTGTTAAACCTAGTTATTAAAAGCAATAAAACAATAATAATAATTAAAAATGCACACAACAATTTTTGTTTTTAATTTGTTTTTGTTTGTTTTTCTCACGATATTTGAATGGAATATATAACAGGATCTTATGCTATTAAAAATATAGCAATAAAAAATTATTTAACTTACGAAATAAAATGAAAAATTGGGATTAACTTTTGAAAAATATACATATTATGTACACTACTTATGTACACATTAGTGTGTTTTCTATTTTTCCATTTTTTTATTATTATTCGAGAGTATAAATTTTTAATTAACTTAAAAATACAAGTTTATCTACTAAAATATAGAATTTAATTTACGTAAGAAAAAAACACACACACATTGTATTACCTTCTAAATTCATTTAACCATGTTAAAGTATGTAATTGTGTATGAAGGGGTTGAAAAGACCCTCTCTACGCAAAAATAAAGAGAAAAGACAAAAGAATAAGAAAAGAGAAGGGAAAATTTTAGATTCCCATACATTATTTTATATAATAACATACACATACAATATTATATACGCCGTAATATAGAACGAATTAAAATGAGTTTTAATAATAATATCTTCATATATATATATATAAGAAGAAAAAGATAATACATAGCTTTTAGTATGAAAACGTGTAAATTGTTTCAATAGCTTCATTTAATATGAAAGTTTTAAATTAAAATAAATTAATAGCTTTTATGATATATGTACACTAGTCCCGTACATATTATGCATATAAAACTACACTCTGGCTAAAATAAGAGCAGTGATTTTTACAACCGCAAACAATGAATCTATATCCCAAATGAATCTTTAAAATTTTTCTAAATGTGAGAGCCAAATTTGAAAGTCCTCCGACTCTCTTCTTAATATTTTCGTTTATATATTATAGTACAGTACTTACATACTTACTGTTTGTTTTTTAAGTTATACTATATTAATTAGTAACATTGGCAATTATCAATATTACTCGCAAATATTTAACGCTTTTATATACATCAATTTGTGATTATCAGATAATTAAATAAAAAAAAATACTTCTTTGCGTCTATAAAATGTTCTATCTAAAACTAAAGTGTACTTTTGAGTTATTCTTGAAATATTTATACATTTAGCCTGCGGTACTATCGGTATAAATTAAGTTAGTGGAGAGAGAGAGAGAGAGAGAGAGAGAGAGAGAGAGAGAATCAATACTGCAGAGGTACAGAGTACACACTATGTTCATATTTATTATTCATGTACATTTTAGAAAACATAGAACCCATGGTATACATATATATATATATATATATATATATATATATATATATACGTATAGTATACTCTCTTGGTTCACCCATATACTTTCCCATTTTTACTATAAACATTTATCAAGGGATACTATACATTGGGAAAGTAGAAGTAGAAGAGAGAAAAATCAATGTTCTTTAATTTACTGTGATTTTTTTTTTTTTAACAAGATGTGTATGTGACTGAAATTGATTTTAAATTAGTGGTAAAGCATTTTTTTTTATAGATGACTTTATTGATACTATAAAACTATTTATTGGATTTTAATTATATTTTCTATTATATTCTCTTGCAGCATATTGTAATTAAATACGTATACAGAATACTTTGTATCTTCATTTCTATAAGTTATATTTTAGTGACTCTTATATAAAATATAATTGAGTACTTTTTATTATGAGATTTCATTGATTAAGCTATTAGTATAATTAATAATTAAATACATGATCAAGAAAATACATAATCTTTATGTGTCCTGTATTATATTAACAAAAATCAGTTAATATTTTTTTTAAGGGAGACCATGAGCTGATAACTCACAAACTGACGGTCACGAAAAATAAAATGAATATGAAGTATATAAAGTTAAAATGCTACTTAAAGGCATCGGCAACATGAAAACATAAGCATTTACATCATAAAACAGTTGATGGGACTTACGTAAATAGCGTTATTTGGTCTCAAAATCCAACTGTAGCAGTGATCAGAAAATTTTGATTCATGCCACCCGCACAACATTTTCATGCTAGTTTTTGGCCGGTTTCTGACGTCATAAACAAATTTTCACGTAAATTACTTACTTTACATTTTTTTTTCAAGCTCTTTTGTGGAGCTACGCTACATTAACATTCTGGTAAAAATTGTCAACAGTTTTGAAGATACCTTTTCGTGTTTATTCATTAAAAAGCACATGTTGTTTTATGTGGTCTATATTCTATATGGCTTTAAAAGTTTCACTGTCAAACTCATAATTCAAACACAATCAATTATTTAAGTTATTCCACTTAAAAGATAACGTGTAAAAATTCAAATTTCAGCTCTAACTTTTAAGTGAAATTAGTTTTTTTTTTTTATTTAAATATTAATTAACTTTTTTTTCTTTTTCTTTCTTTTTTTTTCTTTCTTTTTTTTTTTTTTGAGTTAAAATAATAATAATAATCATTATCAATTAAATTTGATTAGAAAACACTTTTTTTTTTCACTGCATCGTAAAAACATAAAAATAATTATTGTGAAAAAAATAAGGTTACTTTTTTACTAATGACCACAACTAATCACCTACTGCCTTTAGATCATAATCATGATGTATATATTTTTAATTAAATATTTTGTATTAAATCTTTTGTTTTGAAACAGTGTTATGAATTAAATTGACAAGGCAATTTATTCATTATAAGAAATTTAACTAAAATTCTATTGAGTAAATGATGTAAATTTCTATGTCTCCTTGGGGAACGTGAAACTTTGGAATTAAATTATAGGAATTTGAGAACATATTTTAACGGT
Source organism: Ecdyonurus torrentis (assembly GCA_949318235.1). Lineage (NCBI taxonomy): Eukaryota > Metazoa > Arthropoda > Insecta > Ephemeroptera > Heptageniidae > Ecdyonurus > Ecdyonurus torrentis. The sequence continues at coordinate 9,015,268 of OX439133.1, read as the reverse complement.
TATTGTGACAAGAGTTAACGAATGAGTTTTGTCTTAAAATAATGCTTTACAGTATAGCCTTGTTCGTAAACCCTTCCAAATAATACTTTCAAAGAAATGTGCAATTAAAAACATTAGTGGAACTTCATTTTTTTTTTTTCGTGTTCCGTTGAAAAAAAAAAGAAAAAAAAAAAGGTCTACCATGGTTTAACGTACAAACCTTATTGTTGTTCATATTCAAATATCAACTTCGTTTTTTAGCTTTATAAAATGCATACTTTCTTTTACAGCAAGCGTTTTATAGTAATAATAATAAAATAGGGAGTAGTTACATAGTTAGTGGTTTTTCTTTTTAAAATTAGCCCCATCTTTGGCAACTTTTTACCCTCTTTCTTCATTCTGCTTCTTGTCATTTAGTTTTTAATTACAGCGTCAAGAGAGGAACATAGTGTCATAATAAGAATCTTTTTTTGAAGAAAAAAAAAAAAAGTGGAAAATGAGGGGTGAGGGAAAACCACTAGTAAAGAAAACTTTATTTTTACTTTTGTTATATTGAGGTTGGAAGTAATTTTTAAATTTTAGCTTAAAAAAATTATTTTTTAAAATTTATATGTATAATTATATTATTTAAAATGAATATTTATTATTATTTAAATTTTATAAATTATTATCATTATTTTTTTTATTAAAAATTATATTTTAAATAATAACACAATGGTAATAATGTTATATCTTAACCACAGCTGCGGATTTGTGAATGGAAAAGAAATTAGAAATAAATGAATCCGGCTAAATCAACGTTGATATTTAGGTATGTTAGGATATTAGACATGTGTTTTGTTCAATGTGTTCTATGCCTTTAATATTGGACGATACTAAATCATGAATGTATTTTGATATAGCTCAATTAAGAAGTACTTTCGACCTTTAAATTTTAAGTATACAAATACACGCAAACCACAAGTAGAAAATATATAATATAAAAAAGAGTTAAGACTATAACTTTATCATTAAAACAATCTGTGTATTTTTTTTTTTTTTTTTTTTTTTTCATTTTTACTTCTTCTAGTTAAGAGAGGAGTGAGTAACAGAATAAAAGGAAATGAAAAAAGAAAAAAAGATTAATTAAAGTTTATTTCTGTATGTTTGTATGTAAAATGTTTTATTTTAAATCAGTGTTAAAAATGAACTGCGTTATTTTAACTTTTTTTTTTTTTTTTTTTTTTTTTTTTTCTAAGAGGGATTAATTTAAATTTTATGCTTTTTTATTAAGGAAAACTAATTTTAAGTTTTATCAATGTTATCTTCAAATTAAAAAGACGAGAGAGAGAGAGAGAGAGAGAGAGAGAGAGAGAGAGAGAGAGAGAGAGAGAGAGAGAGAGAGAGAGAGAGAGAGAGAGAGAGAGAGAGACTAATTGTGTGACGTCATTTATGCAGAGAATTTAATAAGAAAAACTTGAAATTTATTTAAAATTATAATTAAAAATTAACTCTTATTATTAACAACATTTGTCAAATGTATTTAAAGTAGTTTGAACGAGTTTTGATATTATTTAAACGCCGTTTTAGTGCTACCTATAGATTCCTTATTTCTCTATGCTCCTATTGATGTAATAAAAAATACATTTAGTTCGAAACGCAAATAAAAAAATAGCCGCAAAGTCGAGCATTTTCCTCATACAACATTGGTTAATGGCTGAAAAAGCCAGGATCCTTCCACAGTAGATCATTCATATTTCTGCGAAAGTGTATTTAAATGGACTCAAAAACAGATAAATAAGCTCTTTGATAAACAAAGAAACTTTTAAAAGCATTAAACTAAATTTGGTTCGAAACGCACTGAGAACTTTGTGACTAAAAGAGCTGAAAATGAGAATTTTTTTGTTAACCAGTAATTTTTTTTTAGTTCGGAAATCGGCCGCTAGAGGCGCCGAATCATGGCGATCGCGGGCGATCGCGGGAGAACCGAGATATAAACGTCAATTGAGCTCATAAACGTTAATAAAACTCTTGTAATGTACTTAATATGTATTAACTTCATTATAATTAATTAATATATGCACTGAGAAGCGAGAAAAGTGTTTGATTAGAAAATAGTTACAAAAAGCAATATATATATGATTTGCTGGATTATCTCTTAGTGCCTTGACAGCACAGTTGGTAGAGCGCTGCTTTTACATGACGAGGGTCAGCGGATCGAGACTCGGTTATTGCAAAGTTTTTAATGATGCAATTAAATTCAAGTGAGCGCCAAACTTCAAATAAATTTAAAATCAGCTGTTAACAACCTCGTTCAAACTACTTTAAGCTATTAAATTTTATTTGAGAATGAAAGTTTCAAATTTCATGCATAGACATTTATGCGTAAGATATGGCCCAATTTTTATTTTGAAGCTGTACCTTTAATTGAAATATAATAATAAAGTTTCAATTTAGGAAACAACAAACGATACTATCTTAGCATAGCACAAATAATGACATATTTAAATGAATGTATTTTTTGCATATGTTCAAAGGCACCTAGTTACATAACATTATGTTAAATTGAAATATTTCTTTTCTTATATCCCTTCTTACAATTCTTATACTATATTATTATTATTCTTTTCTTTCTCACCCTCTTTTGCCTTTTCAAGCTGAAATACTTGAAAATATATCATATCTAAAAGTATTACTTTTGTGTGCAAATATTGACTTTATTTTTCTGAGAAATATATTTGTAATATTTCTTGATTTTTTTTTTTTTTTTTTTTTTTTTTTTTTTTTTTTTTGCAGACATTTTTTTTTTTTGCGTAATAATTCATTTAACTATTACTTAATAAATAGTGTTTTTATATGAAATAATTGACACTGTATTTCAACGATAAAACTGATTCATGCTTCCTAGAACATAAACATAGAATGTTTTTTTCTCGACGTAGCAGAATTATTACTAAAGCAATAAAATGTATAATATCACTTACCATGTTTTTACTATTGTTTATTTTTGTTTAAACAATATATTATATTCTAATCAATTTGTATTATTTTCTTTTTGTTGCAGGTATGCTCAATTTTCTATAATATTTAATGCTCGTATTTTCCTGGTATTACATTATTTGGTAAGTTCTTAAGTATTTTTATACAATTCAAGTATTACTATTATCCACAGATGTTATCGCATTATGATTTTTCTTTGATAATGAGTGTTACATAAGCACATACAATTATCTATTTTAATACATAAAGAAAGAACAAAAAAATTATTATTTTTATATCGTAACAAGTACTGTGCGTTTAAGTATATGAATAATTCGATTAATTCAAAATCTATTTGTCTTAATTTTAATTAAAACCAATACAATGATTCATACTAAAAAAAAAAAAAAAAAAAAAAAAAAAAAAAAAAAAAAAAAAAAAAGAGGAAAAGTTATAACCTTTAAAGTATAAATACCAATAACTAAAATACCGGTAAATGTATGGTTAGAAAAAATAAGTAAAATAATTTTATTATAATAAAAAAACTCTTACTTTATGAATCACACCGATTTATCAATGAACTATGAAAGTCCATACAATTTTAATCATGCTTCAGAAAATACAGGGTCTTATAATTCCTAATACATTTAGATGTCCTAAGTGTTTCTAAGAATTACACCCTTTATGTATAATAAGACTATTGAGAATTTTATCAGTCACAATTTCTTCTTTGAAGGCAACTGGAATAAGTATCTTCATGTTTAAAAACAATGCTTTTTATAATATCATCGATACTTAAATTTTTGCAAGTGATTGTACTATCTTTTGTTACTTTTCCCACCAATGTTCCACTTATATCCAATTAGTTATATCAAGTATAATAAGACGTTGAAGTTAAGATGTTTTGTAACGTAAATTTTGACGTTGTTCTCTTTCAAAATGTCCCCTCCCCACTTACCTTTCCTTTTCTTATATTATAATACTAAACACTTCGATAAATTAATCACTTTTAACATCCTTTCTTCATGACGCTCTCAAATTTAACAACGCAGTGATTAATTAATTTATAATTATTGATTTTTTGTTAAAGATAGGATTGTTGTTTAATCTACGTATATATATTTCCCCAATAATTTTAAGGACCATGGGCTACAGCATACTGTATTATACGTTATTAGTTTCTTACGTTTTATGAATTTTTACATTCTCTCTCTCTCTCTCTCTCTCTCTCTCTCTCCATTGCTTATTATTAGTTTTAGAAAACCATGAAATTGTCTTTACTTGTAACCTTTTTGTATAACGTTATATTAGCACAAGAAATGATATACGTAGTTTGCTAGTAGAATAAATATCAAGTATAATAAAAGGAATCTAAATTTTGTACTTTTTACTTTATTATTATTAATTAATGTTTTTTTTTTTTTTTTTTTTATATATAATATAAATTATCGAGCTATGTTTCAATAAAATTTTAAATAAATAATAAAGTTAATTTAATGAATTTTATTTATTAAACTTTTAAATATTGATTCTATAAAAGAATAATTGTTTTATGTTAAAAATATATATTAATAAATTGTAAGCATATAAAACAATAACAGAAAATGTGTTTTTGTATTTGTCTGTAGATAAGAAGTTGATTTCGTACTTTAAGCTGCGAATTGAAGGTGATTTCAGAAAACTTATAATAATAAAATATTATTACACCTTGATATAAATAAAAAGTAATATCATATTGAAAAGTTTTATTATAATTTCATTTACAGTGTTTTCATAAGAATAGCTGTATAAATAGCAAAATAATAATAATGTTAAACACACAGAAAAAAGAGAACAAGAAAATTGAGCGCATTTTTATTGTTATTCCATGTCAATTTTCTCCTATATTAGTTATTTAATATTTTAGATATGCCTTATATAATAAATGAAATACCAATTTAAAACGCAAGTAAGTTATATTATAAAAAATTATGATGCTTAGTGATTTTATAGTTCTATTTTTTTTTTCCAAAAAATAATAAAAATATTGCACAGATTTTGATTCGAATAAAATAAATATTATAATAATACTATATTTTGATATTTTACTATTGATGCGTGAAACCGAAGCTAAATTCCCAAGGGTTAAATTCAAGAAAATAAGAATAATACGAGGGTTACTTTTTTTGTGTATGTTAGGGGATGGTTTTAAAGGACAGGTCCTCTAACTTTGTCACCCTTTGTTGTTAAAAGTTTTAAAGAATTTGTAAAATATATATTTTTTTTATTACGGTAGCATTATATATAAATGTTGTTGCTTTTAATTAATTACGTATATTACAGGCATGCATTCAAACTTAAATCAAAATTTATGCTGTTTCCTTTGTAAATTAAAGGAATAGTCCAGAGAAAAACATACGCATTTATATCACAAAACACTTGATGAGACTTACATAAATAACTTTAGTTTGTTTCAAAACCCAACTGTAGCTCCGTAGCAGTGATCAGAAATGTCAATTTATGCAACCTGCACAACATTTTCATACTATTTTTTGCATGTTTCTGACGTCATAAACGTGAATAGTCACGCAAATTGCATACTTTACACTATTTTTACGTTCTCTAGTGGGGCTACATTAACATTCTGGTAAAAATTGTCAACAGTTTTGAAGATCCCATTTCGTGCTTATTGCTTAAAAAGCACATGTTGTTTTAAGTGGTATATGGCTGTAAGGCCATGATTATATCTATGTCATTAAAACCATTTGTCACTTCTTTTTTTTATTTTTTTTATTTTTTTTTTAATACTATAAATTAAGAATTTTGTGCATTGCAACGAATACCAATCGTGATTTTTGCATCAAAATAATTTCATTCATGAGCAATTTGATTGATAAAATATTGTATTTCCTAACTTTCTTAAAAATTCTAAACAAAATATGAAATAATTGTTGAACTGCTCCTTTATTCCTCTTCCACCCCTTTTTATACATCTTCAACTTTATTTTCTTTTCTTTTTTATTCCTCCCGTTTATAAAAATAACTTTTATATGTATAATATTTTTATAACAATATTCATATAGAGGAAAGAATGTTAAAATAATAAGAAAAATGTTATATAAAGAATGCATTATTTGTAATATGAACATCTCAGTTTTTTTTTTATATTGAGTCTTTCAAGTATGTATTAATATTTCTATATTTTTTTTTATCATATACTTCAGAAATATCTAAACGGTAAAAATGTTACAAGAGCAGTGTTTGATATTTTTAAATTAAATGTTTGAAAATTACGTAAAAGTAAATTTAATATTAAAACTAATTATATTTTTATTAAATATAAAATTGTTACATATAAGTATAAGTTAAATGAATTATTTCGTAACTCTTTGTTTCAAATAATTCAAATTTAATTGGGGCTAAAATGATACAATTAAGGTTTATAGTAATCTGAAAACTACTGAAGTTTGAACTTTTGTAATTAAAAAATAATGATTTAATTGTAAATGCTCATATCTAACTATTATTATTTTATATTATGTTTCCTTTTCGCGTAGTACATGAAAATATGTTAAAAACAATAATCTTCTCCCCCCCCCCCCCCCCATAAACACTAACACACTTGAAAATAAAGGTTATTTGCGGTGATTCTTTTTTCTTATTGTCTTAAAACACGCAAAACAGTGTATATTGTATAATGTGTGTAGTTTCTCTCATTTATTTATTTTTTGGCTCGGTGCAGTTTGTTGTCCCTTAAAATGCTAAAAAAATTGTCATTTGATGCTAAAAGATAGATAATTAATGATATAGTATGCTTTTCCAACGCATCTTACTAAAACCTCCACTGGCAAAAACAGAAGAAAAAAAAAGTGAAAATTTAATCAATTAAAAACAATGCAACCTTAAATATATGTATACATCTGATAGCAAAAAAGTCCAGATCATTTTACAAAATTTAAGAAAATGAGACGAGGATTGCCAGGTTATGCAATGTGCAAATTTGAAGATTAAACTTAAATATACTTGATTACATAAAAATATTTAAATTCCCCCTTCTATTTTTAATATTAATAAAATTACATAATATTTTTAACAAAAATATGACCATACTTAAAAAAATTTATAACTTAAATTTTATACTTTTACTCATTAAGTAAAAAAAATAATATTATATAGGAACATTCCTATGTAAAATACTATAAGCTATTAGCACGCACTATAAAAAAAATCTTATGGTCTAAATTTATATATAATATCATATTAAAATAGACTTTATGTTAATATACATAGAGGGTAAGATTATACTATATTATTATATATAAAAAAGTTTTTTTTTTATATTAACTTGCACCTGAGATTGCGGTATGAAAAAAATTCAAAAGTTTTAAATGTTAATGAAATGATGTAGGTTTTTAAAGAGGGAAAAAATAGCTAAAAATGTTGGCTCTTTTTTGTAGGTAAAATTATCTCAACATTAATATTTTTAATATTTTCGTGATCTTTTTTTTTTTTTTTTTTTTTTTTTTTTAATCTATCTATAATTCTATATACACCTTGTACAATTTTCTTTCTTCTTTTTTTCTTTTTTTTTTTTTTTTTAATATTTTCTCATAAAATGAAAAACAACTGTGCAACAATGAAAAAATTCCAATGCAAATCGTATTTTTTTTTCTTCTTCTTGATATTGCAAATAATTTTAAGTTGTTTTTTTATATAATATTATTGTAGCGTAGCTGTATGTTCTGAAAGCTTTTTAAGTCTTAAGTTAAATAATTTTAGTTGGGTGTATTTTGCATACATTGTTTTCTTGCAATAGAACTTTATAATACTGTAACATTATAATCGTTCTGGATGACGATTATTAATGTTCCTTGTTCCTAGTGCCCCAAAAATGACGATTAACCTTGGTTAAATAAATGGATTGCTCATTGGGGGGGGGGGGGGGGGGGGGGGGGCAAGTGTAACGCAAGGAACAGGAGTTTACGAACAACACTATTGGTATCACCTTTTGCCACAACTTGAAATGATTATAATAATAAAGTACTCAAACAAATCTTAAAAGAAAGTGCAATAAAATAAAAATATAGGCCCTTTGAGGAAATATATAATAAGAAAAAATAATGCCAGGACTTATACTTCTTAATTGTTTCTCTCATTTTTATATAAATAATTATAATTAGAGAAGAGCGATAATTAATTTTGCTGGATTCTCGAACACAGAAGTAATATTCAACACAAGTATTTCATTAAGAATACAAATTAATTACTTTTTTTTTGTTAATAAAACGTAAAAAGTATAAAATACATTTCATATATACAGAAAGTAAGTTATTGAAAAAATTATTCAAGTAAAAAATTGATTTTTCATTAAAGCATATGATTAGTGTAGCAAATTATTTTTTATCATTTTTAATTTCCTTTTTTTTCTCGCTCTCTCTCTCTGTCTCTCTCCCTGTATATAATAACATGAGAAACGTAATGTGTAAAAGACACCCAAAGAGTGCAGGAGTGAGAAAAAAAAATGAGGGGTGTCTAAAGAGTCATAAATTTGAAATTCATTTTTCGTATAACACCCTTCGTAGACATTTTTTTCTCATCTTTTCTATTAAAAAAAAATGAAGAAAAAAATTATTATATAAAGATTTTGATCCTTATTAAAAATTAATTAAATAATGCTAAAATTGTTTTTTTAAAGCTTATTTTTTTATATACATATATATAGTTTTTTAAATTTAAGACCACAAAGAGCATTTGTATAATATTTTAGTATTTTTAAGACGATTATTTTAACATTATAAAGAGAAAAATATCATTAAAAAAAATGTATTTTCTGGTGTATATTTTATATTAAATTTTTTTTATTGTTTGCATCTAAAATAACAATTAAAAAGTTTAGACCACATTGAAAAAAATGAAAATCTTATGGAAGTGATGTAGAATTTTACAAACGTATAGAAATGATTTTTTTTTCCTTCTGCATGTTAGGTTAGGTTTCATACGGATATGCATATATTGGATATTGTAAAGCTTTGCTGAAATTTTTTGCTGGAAAACAAATTCTAATGTGTAGCAATTAATGTGTTCCCACTTTCCAGCTTATATTATTTTTATTTACTATATTATTTGCATTGTCTTTTAGCGGTGTTATTTCATCAGTTTCTCAGGAAAACAAAAATGAAATATTATGACTATTTCTTTTTACCTCAAATAATACAATAAAAAGTAAGGTTTTAGAGAAATACTATTATTTGATATAGTTAAACATTATCACGCATTATTATTTTTTACAACAAATAATAAATATAAAAAGTCATGTTTAAAAGTTATTCTATATTATTAAAGAAAAAAAAAATGAGTATAATATTTTTTTTACACATTCTATTTTATAACGCGTGTATTATTGTGTTAAAGGTAGAAATAAGATGAAATTTTATGTTTGTATACGTATTTTCTTTTAGAAAATAAAAATAAAATGTGCAGGGAAATACATTGTATTGTTTTAATATTTATTTATAATCATATATTAAATAAAGATATATACCAATATAAAGCTTAAAATAAGTGTTATGTATAATAAATAATAATTTAAGGTAAATAATATTAAAAAACAAACATGCTTTTTAAGTATATATACAAACATTTTAATTAAGGACTTTATTAAGAAAAAAAAATCTGTCTTATTTTTTTTTCTTTTTTTTTTCAGTTAATTTGTAGACATTGCTGTATTGAAGTAGTGGGTTGAATTAAACAATTTTGGGGGGGGGGGGGTAGGGGTTATATAGATAATGACTAACTCATTGTTATTTGATGCTGTGTCATCAAAATATTCTTGATTTCTTAGAAAAATATAATATAATTATATCGAAAAACTAGAAAATATTAATGCATAAATCAATTTTTATTTTAAATAATATACTTTAAAATTTTAATTTCAAAAGAGAATGTTCTCTGTAAAGAAATCCAATTTTGAGTTTGGTATGACAATTTTAGTACCATGTTTTATATTACTTTTTTGTATAGTGTGTGTGAGTGTTTTTGACCCCTCGTATATGTTTGCCAAAGGAATTTTAACATTACATATGTTACGTTTTTAACAGTAGATGGACATATATGTAACATGCCATTCCATACTTAAAATTCTTCTCTTTTTTTGGGGCAATGTTTTAAATTCTTTGTTATTTTTTGTCTTTTTCAAATACTTTCATAATGATTTTGTTATTTGTGACAATATTATGTTAAATATTACTAAATTAATATTACATTAATATTTATTTATAATTTCTAAATATTTTTATATAACTTTTTAATTAAATAAAATAAAAAAGGGTTTTGTTTTACATATAATATATTTTTATAAAGATATTATGGAAATAATTGAAATTTTATTTAAATTTAATTATTATTTATAAAATCAATAAACCAAACTTTGAAGATCTCAGCATCAAATATTTAATGGTGGTACTTTTGACTGCATATCGAAATCATGTTAGAAGTCATTTGAAGTTTGAAGAAGTAGAAGAGCATAGCATTAGTAACAAAGCAATGGACATCAAATGAATTGAATTATTTAGATATAAATGTAATAAATGCAACTTAAATTTGCATTAAATAGAGTGCATTCCCAACCTCCACAAATTTCGACAAAATACTTTTAATAACACACCTTTCATACAGAAACTATCGTATAAAATATAAGGTTTACCTGCGATTGAAAATATATGCAACTATCAACGAAATTTTATAATATTATCAGCAATTCTTGACCAATGTTTGACATCATTTTTTTTCCTTTCTCCATGACGTATTTTTTTTCTCCTTTACTACATACAAGGGATTGTGATCTTTGTGTGACAAGCAAGAGAGAGAAATAACGTGGACGTATACGTCTTTACAAACGACAACTTGAGATCGTGGGGGTAGAATGAAAGAAAAAAAGGAAGAAAAAAAAAAAAAAAAAAAAAAAAAAAAAGATATAAAGCTTGAAACGTCTGTCAACTGTCTTGGACATGACATTCTTTTTGGTCACATAACAAGAGAAAACAAACAAAATATTATTGTCTTTTTTTTTTATATTGTTGGAGAAATTGCATTTTTCACATATTTTACCAAGACCTGCGAAATGTTAAAGTCTTAACGAAAAAAATTGCAACTTTTTTTTTTTAATAAATTGTTCAAAATACTCCGCTAATGTTAATCAACTATAAGACATTGTTTTCAATGAACGTGCAACTTCTTTTAGAATTGTTGCTAAATGCTAAAACATTTCAAATAAGAAAATAGTTTATTATTTGATTTTTTCTGGAACAAAATTGCATATCGACTTTGTTTGGGAGGTGCATGATAGATTTTATTGCGCTGACCAGACTGCCAATAGAAGTTTCCACGGTTTCTATGGTGAATACTGGGCTGTGTATTTCGTCGTAGCCAGCTCGTGTCTGCGGTTTTTAATGTACCGAAATGAAAGGAATAACTTGCAATTTTATTATTGCATTTCAGTCTATAGTTATGCAAGTTTTTGATTTCCTTGCGGTACCTGTCGATATGACAATGTCTTGACAGGACTATGGAGAAAGTGTAGCACGATAATACAATATAAGGATAAAAAAATTGTAATATAATCTATTATGAGCAAATATGTTGTGTTATAATATATTTTTATCTCTGTGTAATATTTCTTTCCCTTAAATTTTAATTATTATATTGAAATCACATTTATTCAAAGTGGCGATACCGTAAAAAAAAATATTTAATTCCAGCAGATCTTTATTTAATGTATTAATTTACATTATAATTCAATGTTGAATTCAATTTAAAAATTAGTTGTAGTTTACTTGTTTGTTTGTTAGTTTGTTTGTTTGTTTTTTTTTTTTTTTTTTTTTTTTTTTTCATTTTATAAATACAAATGAATAACTAGAAAGAATAAAATTATTGAAATTTATTAAATTATTAGAAAATATGTTATTGTTATTAATTAAATAATATATTATTTTCATGACATTAAAATGCGCATTTTAATATTTAATATAAAAAAAAAATGTATAATTCATTCTAAAATTATACACATGTATGCATATTTTTCATCGATTTAGCTCTTCTTTTCATAAAAGTGCGAATTGAAAATTAATTAATCTTTCATTTTTGGAGAAATTATTGATTAGATATTATATTTTCAAAATATCATTTGAAAAGTTTTTGAAAATGTATTGCATTATGTGCATCAATAATTTATATCTTTTATATTATTTATATAGAAAGAAAAATATTCTATAATAACATTTTCTGAATACTCTTTCTTGCTCATATAAAAAATATTTATATTATACGTATATATAAACAGACCTTTCTATTTTTTATTATTATTTATTTTCACATGATCTATTTTTCCATTTTCACTCTAGTAGCTATTGCTTGGAGAATATATAGTTTACATTTATAATATAAGAATTCATTCTATTTAAGGATCATATTTCAATGAAAAACAATTGCAATTTGAACCTTATTGATTTTGAATAGTTTGTTTTTTTAAGGTTATATAGATATACTACTATACTACTGAAGCCACTTGCAAATTTCTTTTTCCCTCTCGTGTGTAAAATGTTTTATGTTTTTTTTTTTTTTTTTTTTTTTTTTTTTATACGAAAGAAAAAAAATTGAGGGATGTTCTTTTTTATAAGGAAAGAAATAGAAACAAAAACATAAGGTGACATATCAATCGATGTACTGTATAGCATTAAATACAACTAAATTTTAAGTCTCCGTTTTTCAAAAGTAATTGCGCATTTTAACTTGATTTTTTTTAATTAAATTTTAAAAATAAAATATTCGTATGATTTTCCTTTGTGCAATATATTTTAAGAAGAAAAAAAAAAGAAGTTAGTTTAATTGTTAATAAATATTATATATATATATATATATATATATATTTACTTGTTTATTTTAAATATAAATGATGCATAATTGTAAAGTCAAAGCATAAAAGAAAAAAGTGTTTAGAAGTAAAAAAAGAGAAAGAAAAAAAGTTTTATAAACTTGTGGTAAAAGTTATGACAATTTCTGTACTATAAAAAGACATGGAGAAGGGTGCTTATAACTCTTATACTTAACTGGGTGTATGTGCTCTCTGTGGTGGCTTATTTCCAAGAATAAAGAGAGAGAGAGAGAGAGAGAGAGAAAAGACATAAAATGCCACGCGCGCTTTCTGAATACAAGCATTGCATATTATTCAAATAAATGACATAGAATGTATTTATATATATAAAAAAATCATACTGCATATTTTTCTGTACTGTACTATACTAAGATTTTATATTATATTTCATTGCAAATCACGTTTTATATATATGTATAGGCAATTTTTCGTCAAGTATTATTTCTTTTGTAAAAGATTTTGTTTTCTCTGATTTATCAATATAAATAAATGTAATTGTATCAATAATGCAATATTTATGTTTTTTTGTTTATTTAATTTATTCATATATACATACTATAAATATAAAAGTTAAGAATCATTTTAGCAATTCTACAAGGTAACACGTAATGCAAAAAATGCATCGGAGAAAAACACAAAAAAATGTTTGAACTCACTTGTATAATGAAAGTATAGATGATAAAAGAATGCATGGCATAATATAATTCAGATGAATTACTGTTGGAGAGAATACATTTTTCTATAGAGTAGGACGGAAAATGGATGCAATTCACCTATTTTTGTTGTTGTAAAAAGCATTTTACATTATTTGGTCATACTTTAATTTCTTTTTTGGGGACGGGGGAAATCATAACAGATGAATTATAGTTATCAAAACATGAATTCAGCTATATGTTCAATGTTTTAGACAGGTATTATTATTATACATTAAAGAGCATTTCATTAGTTTTACCACACTATTTATGATCCAAATTCTACGTTTTGATATAAACTGTTTGCAATACAAATATTTATCTATCATTACATTATAAGTCGCATTATGACATAAATTCGATAATATTTAATAAATTATAAATAAACAAAATATTTTTGCTGTCTAGACTTTGAAAAACATTAGAAAAACAAAGAAAAGGGGGAGAGAAGGAAGAAAGTTAGCTTATTTGAAATATAAGATAAAACACGTATTGTATATATGGAAGGGTATATGTATAAAGGATAAGATATGGTGACTTGTATAAGCCAAAAATATGGAACATTTTAGCACTATAAGCTTTTTTTCTTCCCTCTCTCTCTCTCTCTCTCTCTTTCTCTCTCCTCTCCGAAACTACACCAATATTATTGTGACCACTATACTAAACGTATTACAGATATAACACGTTAGAGAGAGAAAGAGAGAGAGAGAGAGAGAGAGAGAGAGAGAGAGAGAGAGAGAGAGCAGTAAGAAAAAAATATTAGGGTGGGAAAGAAAAAAAAAGAAGAAGAAGGGACGATAGTGTTAAAACAAAGAACAAATCATCTGGAAAAGTGATTGATTTTTTTGTTCTCACATTTTTATTTTTCTCCTCTGATAAAAATATAATTGAATTGATATAAATTTTTACACATTTATTCATTTACAGAAAAAAAGAAATATGATTAGGAAATAGTTTTATTTACTAGAGAGATATTTTATTTGTTTACAGATTTAGAAGTTTATAACAGAATGTGAGATAAAATGAAATATGGATTTTAGGAAATAATATGTTTACTCATTACGATTTACAAGCTCAAATTTTGTACATAATATAATATTTGTCAGAAATAAATACATGGTGACTCTGTGTGTTTAATAAAAAAAAATCATTATCTTAATACTTTGCCTCTTTTTGTTTTTAGTTATTAAGCTAATTATATGCAATAGGAAGAAATAAAATCAGAACGCATTAGTTTGTTTTTTTTAAGCTATAAATTTCAAATAATGAAAGCAGGCTTTTTAGCATAATATAAAAAAAAATACTAAATAAATTAATCAACCAAGCTCTTTCTGCAAATGCATTTTAACTTTAATTTGCATAAATACATTTTAAATGCACTATCAATTTTGCAGACAAGCAAAAGAATATTTTAGCATATAATATTTCTTTATTCCTTATTTCCCTTTTTTCTTTTAGAAAATAAAAAATTAAACTTCGAAACCCACCACACAGTATATCATATACTATAAAATTTATAGTCCATTCTAACCCATACTGACATTATACGCAGCATAATATATGAGAAAATTAAGTTGCACGGTCTCTTATAATTTACTTGCAGATTTTTTTCCCCTCTTTCTCCCTCTGAATCTCCATGTACAGAATGTCCACAAATTCTTTGCAAATTTAAAATTTTGTTAATTTTTTTTAAAGTAATACGGAGATTTATTTTATATAGCAAGCGAAAGTTATTAATGGCAGATATTTAAGATTTTTGAAAGGATTTATATTTATTAGACGGTCAATAAACGGGACTAAGAATACAATAAGTAAATGTAAGTAAGTAAATGTCTATATATAATAAAAAAAAAAGTAATAAAACAAATAGTTGACGTTATATGTGACCACTAAATAATAAACATGTGCTAATATGAGAAAATTACACATTTTGCCAGTTTAAAAATACTTAGCAATTTTTTTTAAAAGCATTGATGCTATTATCAGGTTGAAATAGATTTTCATGTATACAAGAAAAATAATTATTAAAAAAATAAGTAAAATTTCAAAGCAAATAGACAGATACTACGATTGTCCTATGCTGGAAAATGTTTTTCATTGCTCCAGAATGGCGTCAAAATGCATTCCGTATGACGTCATGAGCATACACCCTATTACAGGAATATTCCATATTTATATTTCATATTTTGCTGTTAAAATTAAATTATCAATTACGTCTTTTGTAGTATTTTATCATGAAAAGCTGCTACTTATACCAAAATGTGAGATTTTAGTTAGAATTAAATTTCTGAATTTTCTCCATATTTTAACATCTCAAAAAGACTCACTTTTAAATCTAGTGTTTTGCATCTAAACCTTTTGATGTACTGTGGTTTTTATATAAAACAAGTATGTACACTTTAATCATTAATTCAGTTTTTATTAGCTATTTAAAATTGCAACAACCTTACGGACACGGTGTATAATAACAACAAAGAATAATAGTGCTTGTTTATTATGCTATCCCTCCCCGTGTTTTTTTTTCCAGCATACATAATAAAAAAAAAATCTTCATTTAGATATCATTAAAAATTTATGATAAACATAAAAAGAGAGGACATAAAAAAAGTAAATTTGAAATTTATTACTTTAACATATTAAGTTGTAATTTAAATTGGGATAAAGAGAACAAAGAATTGGAAGGGGGGATATGAATTTTAATTAATATATTTTTTATTGTATTTTGTGAAATAAAAAAAAGGAGGAAATTTATTTGACATTTAATTTATTATTATTGTTATTATTATTTTTTTTTTTTTTCAAATTAATCATTGTTCTATTGTATTTGACATTTAATTGTCATTATTTTGTTAATTGTAAATATTACTTGTTTAATTTCCTTTCTTGGTATTAAAGATGTTTTTTGTTAATTATTATTTAATGATTTATTATTAGTTTTATATTAATAAATGAGGAAATAAGTACGTAAAATTGTTGAATTGGGGAGACTTGTTTTGAGTTAAACTGTCTCAATTTTACTTTAAAAAAAAAATAACAATCATAATAATAAAAAATCAAAGTATTTTATAGGGTTTATGCGCATGACGTCATACTGAATGCACTTCGACGTCATACTGGAGCAATGAATAACATTGATCAGCAAAGGAAAATCGTGATTTTTGGTTAACTTATTCTTTTAAAAATTAGTTTGTTTTTTTCTCGCACAATTGAAAACCTAATTCAACCTGTTAACAGTATCAATGCTTTCAAAATATTCCTAAATATTTTTAAAGTAGCAAAATGTTTTATTTTCCCATAATGGTCTTGTGTTATTTTGTGCTCACATATGGCGTCGACTGTTATATGAATGCAACCACCCTATATATTATTTGTAAAGAATTAAAAATGACGTCAGATGCAAGTTTACACTACATCTCTCTCTCTCTCTCTCTCTCTCTCTCTCTCTCTCTCTCTCTCTCTCTCTCTCTCTCTCTCTCTCTCTCTCTCTCTCTCTCTCTCTCTCTCTCTCTCTCTCTCTCTCTCTCTCTCTCTCATCTCTTCCTTTCTGTGTAAAAATTAGTTATTATTGACAAAGAAACTGAATTGCAAAATGTGGTCTTATACAATGATTATAAATTCATGACAATAAAATAAATAAATAATAAAAAACATGAATTAAAAAACACAGTTTTTAATAAATTATTTAAAGTAATTTAGCATACTGTTTACTATTTAGAAAGAAAAAAAACTAGCTCATCTATTTTAATGCTTTTAGTTTTGTATAAATTTTATGAAGCTCTTATCCAAAAGCACTCTGTGATGATAATATATATTTTAAATGTTACGTATCACTAATTTACTTTCAATCACAGTAATTTACATCTGTAATGAAATTGTAATTATATTATTGTAATGATGATGAGGGGGGGGGGGGGGTTCTCTCTATAATTATTATTAATAATCAATATTATTCATTGCATATATTAACATATATGCGTGGGTGTGATTATAAACTATAAATTAATAATTGTATATATGCAATTTATATGTACACGTTTTGCATTATATTATTATTATTTTTTATACTTTACATAATATTTTTATTATTTTATTGTTAATATTATTATATTAGTTAAGGAAATTAATAAGATTAAATAAATAAATTTAAAAATAACTGTTTTAAAATATATTTTTTAAATAATTTTTATATAATATCTGTATATTTATCTTTAAAAGAGATTCAATCTGTAAAAATTTTTATACTATTGGATTCAAGCAGGAATCTAGTTAGATGGAGCTCAGTGATGGCTGTTGCGAAATGGAAGAGAATGCATGGCGCGAATTTGATATTTTAATGAAATATAAATATATAGATCTTGGTATTTGGCACAGTGAAAATAAATATATCATAGGATCATCGACTCCATTTAATATAATATAGGAGTTATCGGTTAGGTGTGGAGCGTGGCAAATCTTTGGTTTCTCTAATTTCCTATACTTTTAACATTGCTGGAACGTATTTTGAGAAATATTTATTTATGTTACAATCAGTTAGCATTAATGCATGATCACGTCAAAGCTTTTACATACTAAAATTATAGTAATTAACAATATATATATAAAAAAAAAATCAATCTGTAGCTCATTACCCCTTAAAATTAGAATATGTTTTCAATTTTAAAGACTTCAACGTTAATGATAAAAAAAAAAAAAAAAAACTGTAACTTATACTGCACTGAGGCCCAAAAATACGGGATACTCGACACAATTTTGCATACAGAGCTTCAAAAAAAAAAAAAAAAAAAAAAAAAAAAAAATGCCCCTGATGATCTCCATTATGAATTCATGAAATTTGATCCCACTAAAATTCTAGTTTTTTTTTCTTTTTTTTTTTTTTTTTTTTTTTTTTTTAATTTACGTACTTAATCTAATGTTTACTAGTCCTGAAATAATTATCAGGAACGGCTATTTTCAATAACTTTCAAAAGGAAATTAAAAAAACAGGACTGTTTATAATTTAAAATTTTGCTTAACGAAGAAATAATGAAAGAATGAATATTATAGCGTAATTTTTAGCCAAGTATTTTATTAAAATTAAACTTCTTTTTTAAACATTTTTTAACAAAATACTGTATGAAGCTAAATAGTAAGTATGCTAGGGTCTCTCCCTTTTTTTGTTACCCAAATAATAATAATAATACAAACCTTTTTCCTGAGACAATACATTTTAATTATCCTACCATATACACATTTTTTTTTTCTCTTAAACAGTAACAAAACAATCCTTGTTATATTTTAAATTATATCCTATATGTATATATATTTTTTTAGACTTTTTTTTTTCTTTCATATACACACGTTTATTAAAGAAAAACTTATATTTTTCTGGGTTTATACAACAATATAGTACTAAAAAAAAGTATATAAAAAAGGAAAATTGTGTATGTTTTTATATGTATATTTAGCATCGTGTTTAGCCTTTGGGTGGATATAAACAAAATATTATACAAAAGCAAGAAAAGGAGAAAATTACGTATATATAGTGTACTGTTCTGTATATTAGTGTAATAATAATAATACATATTTTTTATGGTATATGTATATAATGAACTTTTTTTTTTATAATATTATATGTAAAAGCTATTCTTAATATATAAAGAAACTAAAATATTACTTTTACTTTATTATTTTTCTTTCTTATTAATACTATTTATTTTTATGATTATTATATTATATATATATATATATATATATATATATATATATATATATATATATATATATATATATATATATATATATATATATATTCATTGTTTCTTTATATTTTGAGTAGACCCAGAAGACGGGAAGTGAAGATCACTTGATATCTTTTTTTTAAATAGGATTGCACGTTTTTTGGAGGCAAGTTTTACGAACAGCCCTTATATTCAAATGGTATATTTTATATTTTGAGGTTGATATAATATGACGAAAGGAGGGGGAGGGGGGCATTACTATATTGGCTTGAGTGAGATGAATTATTTTAATGGTTGCAGGGGTGTACCTGTTTATTGTACTTTACCATGCAACAAACAAAAAACACAAAGTTAGCTATGAGCACAAGTGAAACAAACTCTCTCTCTCTCTCTCTCTCTCTCTCTCTTTCTTCTCTTTCATTTTAAGAGAGAGGAAACTTCTGCAGGGTTTTTAAAAGAGAAAATTGTTACGCACTTTTAAAACTGTTTGAAAAAAAAGTAACAGAAGAAGAAAAAGAAGAAATGAGAAAAGAAAATTATTAAATAAATATGTCAAAAAAGTATAAAGAAGAAGAAGAAACAAATAATATTAAAGGAAAAGAACAAAAGTTGAAAATATTCATGTAATTAAAATAATTTTACAAGATGCAAAAGGAATTCTCTTTATTTCCGCATAACAGACGTACAAAAAAAAATGTGCTTGTTGTATATTTTTGAATATTATTGGAGGTAAAAAAAATAAAAAATAAAAATAAAAAATCGTGTATAAAGAAGAAACCCAGAGGCAATTTTAACCCCAAAATATATTTCCCTTCTTAGAAACTTTAAATTATTTTTTTGAATTTATAAAGAATATTTCTTATCTTTTTGTTGTTACACAAATTTGCATTTTGTATTATAATTTTAGTATTTATTCTTACATGTTAATCTAGCAAATATTCACAACAAAACATATATTCTTATTACTTAGATATAGAATTACGACGTACAATAATTATGACAGTTAATTCACTATCCATCGCCAATTTTCATGTAATATTTTAATTCTCTATTGTCACTATTATTAAAAAATAAAAAGTTTTATTTTGGAAGATATAAATATTTATTAATTACTCCTTAAAACTGCAATGAGCATACAAAAAAATACAACACGTTTGTTTAATTTCAAGTCAACAATATTCTCTTCCATTATTACCTTAATTACCTAAGAACAAAAATTAAAAAAAAAAAAGTATAAAGACATAAGAGGGTAATGGTGGTTAAGATGAAACAGTCTTAAAAAATTTATGTTAGCTTTAAAGACGTCTGGTAAAAAGTGTTAGTATTCCCGTTTTAAAAAATGTCAGCCTCTATGCAGTAGTTTCTAAAAAAAAAAAAAAAAAAATTTGAATTGTAATACTTTTCCCACGCGCGTTACTATTTTCCTCCTGCATAACTAGGAATTCACTTTGATGAATGGTTGAAGACATTATTCCGTACGTATGAATTCATTTTCTTCATATTTATGTATTTTAAAACTTGATTTATTATATAAAATAACAATAAAAATATATATTTGTTTCAACTTGTAATATTATATTTATCATAAACTTTACCATGAGTGTTTTTATTATAATTATTACAATTTATTAATATTATTTAAAATAAAAATCACAAAGAACTTTAAAACTTATTAATATACATTATTTTCAACAAAACTGTTTAAACAATTTGTTACAATGGGAAAGTTTTTTTTTTTTTTTTCTTCTTCTTCTTCTTCTTTATTAAATATTCTGACATTATTATACAGGTAAATGATAAAATGTATAATAACTGTTGAAACAAAAGTTTTTAGTTATTATATATATATATATATATATATATATATATATATATATATATATATATATATATATATGAATGTTAAAAATTATTATAATTTATTTTATAATATATGTAAGATACGAGAGAAAAGACAGAAAGAACATCCTTGAGGGTCTAAAAAGTTTGTACATTTAATTTTCTTAAATTGCTCTTTTTCTATTTCTATATAAAAAAAAAAAAAAAGTTTTTAATTTTGTAATATTATGTGTGCATGGCAAAAAAAATAGTGATTAAAATTTTACGTTTTATGATAATATGTCTTTATATTAAAAATAGCTGAGAGCTGTGTTGTATATTATGTACAGTATTTTGAATAACAAAAATGATCATAATTATACAGTAAAATTATGGTTTTATAGTCGTGTATATTTAATATAGCAAGCTTTAATTTTACTTTAAGCCCAAATTTACTCAATATTTTTAAAAATAAACAATTTAAATATATTTCTTTGTAACAATTATGCTGCTAAAAATTTCAATGAATCAAATTAATGTTAAGAAAATTTAAATATGATAACATCCTTTCCGTATAAAGTTTTTCACTAAATATTATCAGATGTTATCATTTTTTTCTTGTTTCATCAAATACTCTTACTAAAAAAATAAATAATAATACTAAAATATCAGCTTTAAAATTTAATCTACTATGCTTATAAATTTATTATTAACATTTTTTTATAGCACCCCCTCGTTCTGCAGTTTTTGTATCGCTATATTTGACTGCTACAGACCTCTCGTGTCGTGTTAAAGAACTACTTCTAACTCACGCGTGTTGTTTTATCTTTTGTACTGTTACTTACTTAAAAATCTTTATTTTATTGTATTATGTTATATAGAAAATAATATGGAGTACAGTACTTAAAATTATTTATCTTCAATAAATTTTTTTTTTTTTTTTTTTTTTTTGTTAATATATCTCTAATTTGTCTTAATTTTCTGTTACAGGTAAGATTCGATTCTCTTTTCTTTATTGGAAATGCTGGACGTAATTATTTTGGTAAGATTTTTTTAAATATTACGAGTCAAATTAGAAAGTATAAAAAATCATGTTTATTTAGGCGATTCAAACTTACTTGTTGCATAAATTTACTCGTCACTTTTTTTTTCTTCCTGCGTGAGCTTATTTATATGATCAGCGACAGTAGTATTTTATTATCTTTGTAAATTGATATATGCTTTAAAATATGCTTATTAGATTGCTTATAGAAATGATCAAACAATACATTTCTTTTGATTAAATGAGGTACGTTAATTTGACTAAAAGTGGATTTTTTTTTATTATTAATATTACTTTTACACATCACAGTTTTAAGAAAGGAAACTTCATATATGTATTGAAAAATTGGAGAATAACATACTAATTATGCATCTTATGCACTATTTTCAATTAGTTTTTTATTTAATTTATTTATAATTGTTTGCACTCCCTTATGGCCCGAAGCTAAATTAAATTAAAATATATTTATACAGGTATTTGATGGTCACAGTTTCTAAAAGTTTTAACTTAATACGATACCATTGACTTTCAGTAAGTGATATGAAAAAGTATGAGGTTAACTTTTAAATAAAAGATATGTGCCACCTAATAACAAGTTTAAAAAAATATCATTATGTTTCCACTCTAGTTACATTATATTTTATATAAACTTTTGTATCGTATGCAGATATATAATAATAATTTTATATTAAAAATTATTAAAAAAAAAAAAAAAAAAATGTCACTGGAAAAATAGAAAACTTTAAAATTATATTTCAATGCTTACTATTAAAATTAATGTGGTATTTTTAATGCACTGAAAAAAATTGAAATATTAAGTATCAAACATAAGCATTGTAATATTTTACTAAAAAAAAATGGTTCACAACTAACCAAAAATACAGATTTATTATTACAATAATATATTTTATTCGTATACTGTTTATATATAAAAAAAGACATAGTATGAACTATTTTTTTTAACCGTTCCTTAGAGAGACTTTTGTCTCCTAATGCCACAATTCTTTTTGTTAAGCCCCATGGTATAGCCATATGCCTCATGTTATATACTCTCTAAACATTAACAATTGAACTGCAGCCAGGCGACAATTTATCCAAAGTCGTTATAAAAATAGAAAGGTAGTATGATATAATGTAATAACTATTTTGGTTCAATGGTTTTATAAATTATGAAAACTAAAAATTAAAAAAAAAGGTCATATTAGCAGAAATGTTGCATTACTTTTATATCCGTTCTAATATTACAAAATAAGAAAAAAGAAAAAAAAAGGCATTAATGTTTTAGAAGTATATAGTAAATAATATAAAAAAAGAAAGACAGAATACAAAAGCAAGTTATTTCCTCATTCTCTTTGTATCAAAGAAAAAAGCAGACTTTTTTTTTAAGTAATTTTTCTATCTCAAAGAGCTTTAACACCTTTAACAAAAAAAAAAAAAAAAAAAAAAAAAAAAAAAAAAAAAAAAAAAAAAGAGGGACAAGAGTAGAGTGTTTTTCATGAAATTTGTTATGTTTTTAAAACATGCCTCTACCTTGAAAGATAAGATTTTATTTTTCTTCTTCATCTTCTTGTTTGATGCTTGCAAGTTTCTCAAAGACATTAAGGGTATCCAATTTGTATTATTAAAAAAGAATTATGTATTCTCTGTTGCATGTATTGTTCCATGTTTTTAGTCGCATCCGTTTTAACAATTGCATGATTGTAGCGATGTAGATGGTAAAGTATTATACTTAAAAAATGTGGCACTGAATTAATGAGCTGACTTTAGATCTAAGAATGCATTTTCAACTTTCAATTGTATTTTATTTATTTATTTATATTTATTTAATTAATTACTTCTTATAAAAAAGAAAAAAAAGTAACAATCTCATAATACTTGCATTTTTCACTAAATCTGAAGAATTTCAGTATAATATACTGTAATATATTATGATAATATTGTTGAATTTTAAATTTTTATACTTGAGATGACACTTCTATGTTACTATTTTAACATCCTCTATTTATATATATTATAGTATAATATATATTTTTTGTATATCTTTTGCGGATGTTTATATCCATACATGTTATTTCTGTTAAAGTGTGTGATATATATACTATATTATATAAGTGTATATGTGAGTATATATGGTGCATCTATTTTATTGTCAAATTCTTAATGGTAGTATACGGAGTTGTAGAGTAATCTTACCCAAGTATTACATATTGGCGTCCTTTCATTATAGCTCTGGGAATTGTAACGAATTGAGCTATGATTATAATTATTATTGTCACTGGTTATGGTTGATTAGATTATTTCAGTTGGTGTCTTGTTGTCAGAGTATGTGACATAGTGATGTGCGTGCTGGTTAGACGTGCGAGAGGTCACGATTTTTTTTTTTTTTTTTTTTTTTTGTTCAAGGCCATTGTATGCATTGAATGCGCTCGTGTGTTCTACTTTATGTTGATACTCGTTCGTATACCGGTGTGTCACAGGTAGAAGTGGGATTTGGACTGTACAGTCTCCGGCCAGTGGTGGTAGTAGCGTACACCAAGTCAGGGGTATCTGACAGATGTGTGTACTAATTAAGTATTCATTTAATATTTTAATTAAATCACCAATTAATAAATCACCAATTTAAATGTAATCACTTATTACATTTATTTCTATAAAATCACATGATTTTTTGTTTTGTTTATTTAACTCGATAACTTGATTTTCTTCTCGACGTTTTTCATAAAAAAAAAATCTTATAACCATTGTAATATATTATTCTTTGGGTTATTAACTCTTAAGTCTGTACATATTTAAAGTGTCTAATTGATTATAAAGTATACTGTTAATTAAAATTTACAATAAGCTATACGTACTATAGTTTCAAGAACTAAAATCAGATGGCGTTGAACAACATATAATAAATACACTACATAACTCTATTACTCTGCATTACTAAAGACACATCACAAAGTGAGGATGAATTTAAAGTGCAGGAAAAAGTTAGGGAGAGTGAGAGAAAAAAAAAAGAAGAAGAAGAAGATATTATAGCAATCGTATAAAACCGTCTTAGAAAAAAAAAAAAAAGAAAAACGAAAAACACTCTTATTCTATCTTTATATATCCCCTTCTTCTTCTTTTTTCCGGTTTAAAGGAAGTATTCCATCACATTGATATGTATAAGCTATCAACTTTTTTTTCTATCTCTCTCTTTCTCTCGTTTCTAATGTGGGTTACTACATGTATCAAATTTGTTACTGGTTATTTAGCTTTTTGTAAGCAATTTATTATATTAAAGTTTTTTTTTTTTTTTTTTATATATAGGTTTATCAATATTATATTTATATATCATAATTTGTTGGTGACCGTATTATATAAAAGTAATATAACTATAATAATAAATCATTTTGATAATAAGTGACATCTAGAGACATATTTATGTATTATATAATTCATTTACTCTGTTGTGATATTTTATTTTCTAATCTAGTAGTAATGGTTTGTCAAAATATTAGAATACGCGACCTTTTTTTTTTTTTTTTTTTTTTTTGGCTTAAACTAATTTTTATATTTTTATTTATTTATATTTTTTGTCAGTTTTATTGCAAATTACTTTACTAGAAGAGGCAACCCGTAAAATATCAAATTAAATATTTAAATGCGTTACAAATTGAATTAATAAACATAAATGAGAAAAGAGCTGCGTAATAAATTTGTAAATAAATTAAAATATTGTAATTTGACTTAATTAATAAGTAAGACTAAAATATGTTCGAAGCTGAAAGCTGATACGTAAAAGTATACCAACCTGTCAAACATGTATATGAATGATCTATATAAAAAAAAATTATAAAATATATAATATTATTAAAATATGCAGATTTTATATCAATTGACTTTAAATTCAGCATTACTAATTCTTCAAATATATAGTTTCTGCTTATACAGTAATAGCATTTGGAGGTCGTAAGAAAAAAAAATCAAAATCTTTATTGTAATCTTTGTACGTAAGATTTGTTTTAAAGGCGTAGTACAACTTGAACAAAAAAAAAAAAAAAAAAAAAAATGCCTAATATCCTAACATACAGAAATATCAACGTTGATTTGGCTGGAATCAGTGATTTCTAATTTATTTTACATTCAAGAAATGGTGAATGTGGACTCTCACGTTACAGCTCATTTGTTGTACACTCGCGTGGACCAGGCGAGCTGTGACGTCAGAGTCCGCATGCGCCATTTCTTGAATGAAAAATTACTTAGAAATCAATGACTCCAACTAAAGGAACGTTGACATTCCCGTATATAAGAATATCGGGCAAATTCTTTGTTCAAAGTTTTCTATGCCTTTAAGAGACATGTTTGATGTGTATTCACTATAATAATTTAAAATTAGTATTGAATTCGTATAAAAATCTTATCAAGTTGCATTTGATGATAAAAAAACAAATCAATATAAAATCCAAAATAGTATATAAATAGTGAAAATGAATATTATTAATAATATTATTATTTTACTATTAAAGATCGTACTGATTAAAAAATAATATTAATAAAAAAAAAAAAGGAGCTATGATGTCACTTATGACAGTTATGACAAATATTTAATTAAAATAAAAAATTGCAATAATTGAAAGATTTATTTTTAGAATCCAGGATGAGTTGATTAGAGTTTGCGCGGAGAGGCGTGGTTCATACAATCCACTAGAAAATAACATGAGGCGGAGTTTAAAACTTTCTACACGTTTTCTTCGTTACTGTTCTACATTTTATCAATGTGTGACCCAATTTTTTTATTAAAATAATCACTGATGCAAAATATTTTTATTATTATCTTTTTAGTATGGGTTTTATTAATAATATGATTTAATAAGTGAAAATTCTATATGAAGTAAAGATTTACTATATTGTAGTTTTTAAAATATTTTTATAATAAAATACGATGTTAATTTCCGTTTTAGTAAAGTAAAACATAAGTTAGAAAAATGTTTATACACTTTTAGCATAAAACAATTTAAATTATGTTGTTTTAATTATTGTTTTTTTTCTTTTATACAGAGAATTTGTGAATTTAAGGGTCCGGTATTATGTCTATATTTTATCAATTATACCCATGTGATTATACAACTTCAGTAGAATATTTTTTAATAATATGAATCATTCGTAACTGTTGTGCGATTCGTAACGCTGCTACAAAAAGCGCCTGCAGAAATAATAACTAGGCAACCTGCAGCGCATAAATACGCAACTGGTTGCATATATCACAGGATACTTTGTTTATTATTATTATTTTTTTTTAATATCCTTTATTTTTATTAATTATCATAATTAATCTACTATTTCATTTGAAGTGTATACTAATACTAAATCATGTCAATGCATCGCATAATCAAGTAATGTTAAGGGATTAAAAGTTACGAAATAATGAAATGCTTTCAATTCAAGTATTCCATGAAAACTAATTAGTACATAATCCCTATGCATTTATATATAATACCATAAAGAAAAACACCAATGATTAGTTTAACGTAATGTATAAATGCATGTTTAATACGTGATCTATTATTAATAAACAATTAGTCTGTTTTTGTTAGTCAGTATTCATAATGTTAACTTTTTTATGTTTTAATAAAATTATGCTTATGTTGGCGTGTCAATTCTAGATTAATCTCAGTTTCATTGTTTTATGAAGCAGTTTTGAATTAAAACAGCTACAATTTTAAGGGACGTAAAATGGGTTACATGAAAAATAAGAAAAACTTGGACAAAATAATGAAATAATTAATTATATTTTTATTTATTCAGAAGTGGATTTACAGTGAGTCAACACATTAGCATTCAATTTCATCTTTTGATAAGAACCAGCGTGTGTTTGTTTCCAGCGTAACTGAAAAGTATTAACTTAATAGTTATTAAATTTAAAGCTAATAAAAAGAAAATGAAAAATGAAATATATTAAAATGTAATAAAAATTCCTTAAAAATTCTAAAAAGTTAAAAAAATAAAGTAAAATATATATTAGACTGATAATAAACAAATTAAACTATAAAATGTTATAATATAATCCAAAATTATCCTATATTATATACTTAAAAAGTTATTATCAAAAGTTATTAATCAGTATATATAATATGCATTATTTAAAATTATGTGTGCATGTTACTGTTTTTATTATTATTATTCTTACTATTTCTTATGCGGTAAAAAGTTCACGCTATATTATCTAAAGTATATAATATAAAAAAATGAATAATAATTACAATATTATGTGTACATGTAACTAACTAAAAAA
The DNA here is from genome assembly GCA_949318235.1 of Ecdyonurus torrentis. NCBI lineage: Eukaryota > Metazoa > Arthropoda > Insecta > Ephemeroptera > Heptageniidae > Ecdyonurus > Ecdyonurus torrentis. The sequence goes on along the minus strand of OX439133.1, from coordinate 8,986,890 downwards.
AAAAAAGTATAAAAAATTAAAATGGGCAGGAATGTTCATGCGCAAATTCAAAGTAGTTACCATTGGTTGTTTTATGTTTAAATGTTGAAATTTTGAAGCGATTGTGCTGCCGACTATACATTTCATATTGGAACTAGAAAATGTTTATAAAGAACTTTGTTAGCAGATGAAGTTTAACTTTTGAGGAGATAGGTTCGTTTTATTTTGAACTCCTAGTATGAAAAGATTACGTAAAAATATGTTGACTTAATTTCGTAAGATAGTTTTTTTGAAAATACGATAAACAAAATATTTGTTTTTATTACATATTGTTAATAATAATAATTGTTAGTTATTTTAAGTTTAATATATATCAATATATGTTTTATAATTTGACAGTAAAGAATTGTAGCTTCTAACTTTGCATGTACATTACCATTACTATGTTAAAAGACGTAAAATGGCTAAAAAAAATAAAAATAAAGTTATTTTTCTTTGATTTTAAAATAAATAATACCGATTTACCTTACTGATCACCAATGTTATGGTATTAAAATATTACTTTCCTTTAAAATAAAAAGTGATTTAATCTATGTACGATATCTTAAAAGATTTGAATTGCAAAATTTATGCTGTACTTTATTAATAATTCAAAAGCATTCGCTAGAAGGTATGAATCTCTGAATTATGGCATTTAACTATTTTGATGACATTTTAAGATAATATAACAGATTAATGGCTATGCTAAATAATAAAAATTACAAACACAGCCTGTGATCATCAGATATGAGGGAATAATTAAATTAACATAAAGTTTTATTCAAGTAAATTTTCAAATATTCGTAACTTAAAAATTCTGCATGGTGAGTCCCTAATTTTACTGACATATTTATACTTGCCTTTAACTTAAATAGGTATTAATATTTTCGAAGGCTATATTAATGAAATAACGTAAATATGTGAAAGTGTTCTTTAGATGGCACGTATAGCTCTCTGCAATTCAAAAGTTGAGCCCCCAACTGACACAAGTTGTAAGTTGAACAAAATCAGATCTCTATGTCGTTACAACTATCGTTCATATCACCATTGTACGTCATTTACAAGTTGAAATTGTTTTAAGTTGTGTCAACAATTCACTTAACAATTTCACGCCAGAAATATGCATATTAATAGACACAATCCCCAGTAATTTTAATATAAAATGTCATTTCATCGATCTATTTAAGGAAACCTATAATATTTTCACTATATGAAAGTATAATTTTAATAAATAATTAGTCCAACTCCAATAATATGAAAATATGATATGATAATATGACAAGAAAAATGTGATACATATAATATCATAACTGGAAACAAAATTAAAATGTAAAACTTAATGTGAAAAATCAAATTTTTTCCGATGCGTTTCTAATGAGTTCATAATATTGTTCCATAAAATTTGTTGTGCGAGATTTTTTAGCTATATGACCTTTTTTATGGTTTTTAAAATGGCATATGTATATGACTAATTATGTAAAAAAAAAAAAAAAGAAGACGAAAATTAAAATTTCGTAAAAGTAATTAATAAAATTTATGTTTTTATTAAAATTGGTATACAGTATGATAGTATCTTATTTAATTTACTATATAACTTCAAAAATTATACAACAATTCTAATTCAAATTGCTAGGGTATGTACATTTTTGAGTTACAAAGACATTATAATATGTACTGTAGTATAGAGTGCATTGTGTCGTAAACGATTCTCTCTCTCTCTCTCTCTCTCTCTCTCTCTCTCTCTCTCTCTCTCTCTCTCTCTCTCTCTCTCTCTCTCTCTTCATCTCTCTTAAGGAATAAAGATACCATAGAATAAGACACAAATAACACACACAGTACGAAACAGAGATTCATAGCTCTATTTTCTCTCCCTTAGAAAATTTTCAAATGCAGTGTATGTATAGAGTATATCATGACTTAAAATAAGAAACAATTCTAAAACTTTCTCTTACGGTTTTGCGGGGGTTTTGTTTTAACTTTTTAAAGGAAATAGCATTAGTTTCCTTCTTACACATATAGCACATTATCAAACGGTCTGGAAATAATTTTTTCTTCTTTCATATATGTGTTACTTTTATTATATATTAAAAGTCATTTTAAATAACTATAGGTTATCAAATTATTTATTATTACTGTTCAAACAGTGAAAAAGTGAGCATGTGCATGTGTGTGTGTGTGAGAGAGAGAGTAGGAGACATAAAGGTGTAATATAAGTATTCCCGACAATTACGATTGCTAATAAATTAATATTTCTTTGAGATCATTTTGTAAATTGAACAAGTGAAACGTTGATTTTTCTATTTAATTTGCCATGGCATTGTTGTGCTACATTCGTTTGACGAAGCAATGTATATATAGAGAAGGAAATATATCAAATCATGATATTTCACATTAGTGTGGAGTAAATTTATTAATAATTTAAAATATTAATAATAAAATATTAAATATAAATTATTATAAAAAAAAATAATATTAATAATTAAACAAATTTTACATATTATTATTTTATATATTACTCCATGAATTTGACTTTACTTATATATTTTTGTTTTTCTATAATATAAAGTTTTATAAAGTTAAGAAAAGTGAAATCCCTTGGATATATTATACTTTACGTATATGTGTGTGTATGTATATATATGTTTAAAATCTTAAGATGTTTTTGGCTTTTATTGTATAGTATAAACACATATAAAGAAGAGAGAGAGAGAGAGAGGCATAGAGAATGGAATGTTGCTATCTACAAGTTATATTACTTGGCATTTAAATGAGATTTTCTACTTCACATGATATTGTATTATGTACAATTTAACTAAAAAATAGCTTCAATCACATTTTATTTCTTTTCCTTTGCTTAAAAAAAAAAAAAAAAAATCTTTATTGTCAATGTAATGAAATGTATTTTTGATAGTGACGTTTGTGATAAAAATAGTAAGTAGATGTTATAGAATAAATTAAGAATGGATAGAAAGCAACAACTTGACGTTTATATTTTTAGGCTGAAATAGTGTCATACTTTAGTTTTTTTCAAAGTAAAAAAGGTTGTTTTAAAAACCATTCAGTATATATCTGTGTATAGGTCATTTTTGTATGTCAAAATGCATGAAGAACCTGAAAACCTTTGTCGTTTTACCTATATCGGATAATGCATTTACCACCATTAGGATGGTGACTGAGCGTAAAGATAAAAAAACAAACTCCAATTTAACTTATGTTAAATTAATAATTTGAATAATTTATTATTTTTCCCGTAATAGATGGACTGTTTTAAAATCTTGTATATAAGAGGTTGATGCCCTTATAAATAAACCTGTAAGTTTGAATGCTTTAGAACGTACGCGTTTGCGGTATTTTACTTCTAGGATAACCCCTTATTTATTATTATTATTATTATTATATCATCATCTTTCTTTTTATGTTGGAAAATATTTCCAATTTTATTAATATATATATATATATATATATATATATATATATATATATATATATATATATATATATATATATATATATATATATATATATATATATATATTATTTTGCTTATTAGCTCACGTAAGATTGAATCAATTACGCACTAAAATTTTGTAATTAAAACGATAATAATTGCAATTTCTGTTAATGAAGGTTTTCGGTTTAAAAAATTCTTTAAAAACTAATATGACTTAAAACACGTAAATGTATGTCTAGTATTTCTAATTTAAATTTTTCCGAAATTGGTGGAGTAGTTTTCTCAAAGATCGCAAGAAAAGAACAAACGTGTTTTTCCTCATAAGCGCAATGTTAAATTAGGGGACCCTTAGCTTTCCCTGCGTCACCCCACGCGTTAAACCGATATAAGCTTCAATACTTTTAATTTACCGAGCTGGTGTGGCCGAGTGGTGAAGGCAGCTGACTCGCAACTCTGTACTCCTCACCGAGTATAGGTTCGAGCCACTGCTAGGTGCGTACGTGAAGTGTGAGAGCACAACACGTTGCACGATGCATGTTTACATGCATTCCATGACGACGCACAGTATTCGGGAGGTGCATGATTGATGTGATTACACCGACCAGCCTGCCTAGATGTTTCCACGGTTTCTCTAGGCTGTCATGGCGAATGCCGGGCTGTGTACTTAGGCCGTGGCCAGCCCGTGTGTGCTTTTCCATTAATTGGAAAGTCCTTACCTGTCGATAAGACAATGTCTTGACTGGGACTGGGATTGGTGTATAGCACGATAACAATATGGCAAGCAAAAAAAAAAAAAAAAAAAAAAAAAAAAAAAAAAATTAAGATTTATATAACTGTAAGTTATAAAAAAGTTTGTACTGTAACTTCATTTTTTATCATTATATCAATTATTTCCTTTCTTTATAAAATGCATCACTATTTAGAAATATAAGAAATTCTTTAATACCGAGTACAATATTATAATACTTTGCTCTTTGTGGAGTATAAGAGTAAAGTAATAAAGTGATAAAAATAGTTTGCCAAGATTTTGAATGATTGCAGATATATACGTTTGCATTTTTAGTAGATGTATATATTATAAAAAAAGAAAAATATATAAAGTTAAATAGGAGTAGTTTTATTGTACATTGGATTTCTTCATCTTTAAGCTGTAAAAAAAGTAGAATCAAATAAAAAAAAAAAAGGAAAAAAAAAGAGGGCTTAAAATAGTGGTAACATAAAATGAACATTGATTGTATTGTTGCATTTTAAAAAGATTTGACTTGAATTTTAAATCAAAATAAAATGACTTTTTATATGTATTTTCTTTGTAAAAAAAAAAAAAAAAAAAAAAAAAAAAATGAAGAAAGAAGTGCGCAAAATCATTCGATATATTATATTATATGACACGTCAATATAAATTGTATGTCCAATATCATAACTTTAACAATTTCATTATTTTTTATGCACATTTTAATATTTTGTTTTATGAGAAATTAATTGAGAGAGGAAAAAATCAGTGTTTTTTAAGAGAGAGAGATGGGTGATACTCCCAGTATACAGGACATTAATGCATATTTATGTTAAAGCCATAGACCACATAAAACACGTGCTTTGTTAATGCTTAAATTATAAATGGGATCTCCAAAACTGATGACAATTTTTACTAGAGTGTAAATGTGGCTACACAAGAGAGTGTGAAAATACTGTAAAGTATGCTATTTACGTGAGTATTCCTATTTCTGACTTCAGAAACAGAGGCAATTATTCGTATGAACATTTTGTGCAGGTTGCATAAATTTTCTGATCACTTCTACGGTACAGCTTTCAGAAAGACTAATGCTATTTATACAAGTCTCATCGTCCCATCAATTATTTTGTAATATAAATATTAATGTTTTCTTCTGGTCTATTCCTCTATTTGGTGTATATATCTGGTCTATAACATCTGACGATCAAAATCAGATGAGAAAACCTAAACTATTTTACCCTTTAAGGCGGGAAATCAGGAACTGTGGGATTTGACTAAAAAATTGTAAAGAAAGAAAAATCTGAAATTTTGCACAGTGATAAATTAGGATATGGTATCTTCAAAAATGTTAAAAAAAAAAAAAAAAAAAAAAAAATGGGGGGTCACCATGCTAGATTTTAAGTTATGATTTTTTTGGAGTGTTAGTCCCATAAGAGCCCATGTCAAATTCAATATATAACTATTTTCTATTATTATGGTCAAGACTTCTGAAAATTTTATCATAGGTAGGTGTTACAATTAACTTTCAAATGGCATCATAAAGTTTCTAAATTATCTTTTTAGGTTTTGAGATACAAGCCATCTATATACAACCCTTAAACTAATGTTAAAGTATAGTTCAAGTAACCTCATCAAGGCAGTATTACTCTACTAATTATAAAATAAATTATACGGTATTTTTAATATGAGAGATAAGCTACACCATCACCAATATAAGAAGAGAGGTTATTACAACCGGATGCACCCCTTTTTCTGACACAATTTTCCCCAGATAAACGCTAAAATTTTACAGGTGATCAATGTAATATTGAAGTTAATACGTGTTAAATTTTATTTCTATAACTTGATTAGAATCCGAGAAAAGGGGGTGCATCCGGTTGTACTAACCTCACTTCTTATATTGGTGGTGGTGTAGCTACATAATATTCACTTTTTGTATGGTGAAAAGAGTGGTGAGAAATTTTTAAATCAAAATAGGATACATCGTTTTAAATGAATACTTTACTTTTAAAGAGAATACAGTTTAAATTTATACAATTTTTTGAAACCACTTTATATTTTCATTTAATATACGAGACGAAAAATGATTTTACATGATATAAATATGTTTAATATTTTTATTCATCTAAATAATACAACATACTAAATAAAAAAATTATATTCATGCTCTAATAAAGAAATGTTATGCTAAATTAAAAAAGAAAAGAAAAAATGAAAAACCAAAAAAATTGTAGCAATTATTTAAATAGACTGTGTAAACAATATATAAAGTACTATTGTTAAAAATCTTACATTACTTTGCAACAAATAGTAATTGACTTTTTATATAATGTTTATTTTCCACTTTGTAATAATAATTATTTTTTTTTTCCACTTCCTTTGAAGTGGTGTAAAAAAAAAAAAAAAAAAAAAAAAAAAGTGATGGTACTCTAAATTTATGAAAACTGCATTGCTATTTATTCAATGCTATTTCTTGCATTGTTTTTTAAAAAAATAATACCTTTGTTAGTAAATATTTTTTTATCGCTTTCTCTCTCTCTCTCTCTCTCTCTCTCTCTCTCTCTCTCTCTCTCTCTCTCTCTCTCTCTCTCTCTCTCTCTCTCTCTCTCTCTCTCTTTGATAGTTTTATAATATGTATATTAAAGTGATTCAAGATTTTACATTATAGCTTTAAAATATGCATAGAATGGAAAAAATAAGTCGTCCAAAGAATTTCTATTTTTTTTTTTTCTTCTTTTTTTCACTTCAACAATTTAAAGATAACAAAACTAAAATGTATAATATACAAAAAATTAAAAATTATGTAGCAGAATAAAAAATTGTGTACTGTCTTAGAAATGAAATACATTTTCTTTAGTTTAGTTTTTTTTCTTTTTCTTCTTGCATGACTTGTTGTTGCAATAAATTTCTTTATAATTTTTAACTCTTTGTTTATTTTAAATATATTTAAAAGAGTAAAACAATATGATTTTTATTTTTAAAGTTTCATTATGCATTTTCTAAAATAGCTTTTAAATAATTAAAAAAATATACAAAGCATTTTTTTGTATATTTTCAAACTATTTTATACTTAAAAAAAAAAGAATATTATTATGATGTATAAACATTTCAACACAATAGAAATGTGAAGCGTTTTAGCAATTTCTGAACGTTGAGTAAATTTAATGTTTATCAGATTAATTTAGACACCTTAATTACATATTATGATGATTGAATAAATGGATAATGTGAATAATTGTTAACTGCATGACTATTTTATATCAATTAATTTAAAACTATTTAATTGAAGGTAAATTTATTAGATTTTAAGGATTGAATTTTTTTTTCTCTTCTTCTATTTTTTTCCTTTCTCAGTCCCCATTACGTTTGTAATCTGCTTCAATTGTTTCTTTTTATGCATAAATTTACATTCGTTTTATTATAAAATTACCTAAACTCTTTGTTGTACTGTACAGTATAATTATATAAATATATACAATACAGTATAAAATACACCATACTTTTGATTATATTGCAAAACTTTTCTTAGATAATAATAATAAAAAGTAGAGCTCGTACTAAATACTCTGTGGAATTTCTTTAGCATTTTCACTCTGTGACATTATTTTGATAAGCAACAGAAGAGAGAGAGAGAGAGAGAGAGAGAGAGAGAGAGAGAGAGAGAGAGAGAGAGAGAGAGAGAGAGAGAGAGAGAGAGAGAGAGAGAGAGAGAGAGAGAGCAGAGAAAGATTTTATATATAAAATCATATATAAAGGTGCAAACGGTGGTTTAAAATTGCAGTTAATATTCATTTTTAATTTTGTTTTTTTTACAAACCTTATCGTTTTTTTTGAAACATAAAAAGTTTTTTTTTTTTTCCGTACCATATTAATACATTTATTTGATTGGAAATCGTTAATTTATGTTACACTTTGAATTGCGTTTATATTTTTAGAAGACTGAAACCTTCAATGATGTGAAATATTTGGTTGTGTCATTTTACCCAAAAAATAAATAAATAAAAAAAAAAAAAAATTGTGAACGCTTCATTTTAAACCAGTAAAATACTAGATGGTAACTTTAATCCGTTTTTCAAAATAGAATTTTATTTTTAATAAAGATCAAAACTATATTGGTCACTTTTAGGGCTAAAAACTTGATATTAATAACAAAATTTGTGTATAAACCTTAACAATATCAATGAAACTTTAAAGGGTCTATTATACAAAAAAAACTAATATTAGCATATTATTATTATTATAATACAAAATTTTGAAACAACATATTATAGTAAGCAAAAGTTATGGTAATTATATTCAAAATTACACTTTAACATGATGTTAATTTTCTACTAGGGGCTTATTATAATACATACGTACATACAGAATAAGTAATTATCCATAAAATTATCAAATTTAGTATAAAATCGTTTTCACTCTATATTTAATATAGCATAAACTATGTGGTTAGTTTAATATTTAAAAAAAATTATTTATCGACAGCTTTTGCAGGAATAATAAAATAAAAATTTTAATTAAATCGACACTAATGTTTCAAACAAAATAACAACTTATTCTAAACCCTAAAATACATTTTAATCGTTTTTATTAAATAATAAAATTTCTGTAATTTCTAGCTGAAATTTGTGTTTTTTGAATAATATTTATTCTTAGTGTTATAATTTCCGATTGCACAATTATAAAATCAGTCTTGACTATTATTTTAAGGACTTTTGAGATTAAAAGCCAATAAAGCCAATGTTGAAATTTATTATACAATTTTCACCCTTTAATTAAGAGAGAGAGAGAGAGAGAGAGAGAGAGAGAGAGAGAGAGAGAGAGAGAGAAGAGAGAGAGAGAGAGAGAGAGAGAGAGAGAGAGAGAGAGAGAGAGAGAGAGAGATGCTAATAATGTTATGCTGGACATATTTTATTTTAAATACTATCACATAAACGTTCTAATTATTTTTTTCTTTTTTTTTTTTTTTTTTTTTTTAATTATTATTACTGTATTTTTTTTTTACCATAAATACAGACAATAGTTAATAATTTTAAAATCACTCGATTTTCAGCTGCATAATAATACTATAGACCGGTTGCACTCATATTTAAGAGCCGCCATTTTGTTGGTCAGGAATACAGGCCAGCATAGGAAAAAACGTAATTTTTATTTTTTTTAATTGCAAAAGAAGCTTTAAACCTCAATCAAAGCCTTATTTCTAGCTCTTAATAAGTTTGAAGAATATGAGAAAAATCCGTGCAGTTAAAATAAACTCTTTTTATATGAAAATAGGATAAATGATGTTTCCCCTATGCTGGACAATGCATAAGGCACCACAAACATGGCGACAAACCGCAAGGATTTCATACTTTATTGCATTCTCAGCTTTCTATAAGACAAAATTAAATATCAAATTATTGTAAATAGTGATTCTAAAGATAACTAACGTATATAGTTACTTAAATCTCTTATGTATAACGTAAATGTATTCTGTTTGTAGAATAGCAATATTGATGTACAATATATTGTTACAAAGGATTTACATATAAGGAAAGTAAGACTTAACAATCTTCAATATTGTCTGCAGCGCGACATTAGAAAATAATCATAATACCGAGTATTTATTTGTATAAATAGTTATTTATAATAAATTTAAGTAATAAATAATTTTTTTTGTATTTTTTTTAATAATTTTATAATTTATTATTATTTTTATTATTATTTATATATATTATTACGATTTACTTTAAATTATTTGGTAACAAATATATTGCATGCTCCATTACTATTCTTCATTATTAGATTAAAGGTGTTTCATCTTTAACAATTTAAATTATATGCATTAATACTTTTAATTGTGAAAATACATCAATGATTTGAATTTCTATGTTCTATACCTTGATTATGAAATTATAGTATTGCTGCAAGCTGAATCACTTCATAAACCTTCGTTAATATTTAAATCGTCGTAAGAATAGAAAAAAAATAAAATAAAATAACAAGAGGTTAAGTTGCAACTTACAGTGGTTAAGTTTAATATATATTTAATTTGTATTTATCAAATGAAAAGTAATAACACAATAAAAATCTAATATATTTAACAAAATTAAGTTGGAACATCAAATATAAATGCAAAATGCATTGAAATTTCCAGCGCTGTAGTTGATATATCAAATATAATAAGAATTGTAAACCTTTGCAATTATATATTTTGCCAACTTTTTTTTTTTTTTTTTTTTTTTTTTTTTTTTTTTTTTTTTTTTGCTTATATCTGTTCTAGAGTCAATTTTTAAATTTTTGACTTCGTCTTTTTATATATAAAAAAATATACATATTATATATAAACTTTTAACACGAAATATAATATAACACACGTGGTGGTGGTAAAAACATGTATATTTGAATATATATACTTCAAAACACACACACACACACACATATGAGTTATATTATATATATATAAAAGGGTAGAATATGAAGTGGGGAAAAAATGAGTACAGTTATAGTAGTAGTAGGGAAGCAAAAAGCTTGTCATTTCGAATTTCATCTGTCATAACTAATCAACAGTAATGCATATAAACCGTCCAAAACATTAATTCTATGTTCATACTATATATTATATAATACGTGACATATTATATGTATAATATATTATTATATATTTTTATATGTGTATATTCGGGTTAATTTTTACCTGTTTATATTAATTTATTATATTGTTTATATGTTTTTTTCTATATTGCTAATTAATGATTTTTTTTCTTTTATTATTACTGTATGAGTCTTAATTATTAAACTATTATACTATTAAAAGCTTTTTATTTACTTTTTTTTTTCTTCTGGAAAGAAACTATTTTAAAATAAAACTTATGTGTAAATAATTAGCAATCTATTTTTTCTTGTCTTGTCTTGTCTTTTTCTATTTTTTTTTTCTTGCACTATATTTTTCTTTCTTTTTTTTTTTTTTCATTCTTTTTGTCTTTCTTTTTATATTCTTACACTAGAATTATATAGTCTTGTGAAATTGTAATTAAAGTAAATTCATCTTTGTTTCTTTATTTTGTTAGCTCAAACGTAGTGGAAAATTACTTGTGGTTACGTTTTCGTAACGCTTGTTAATTTTCTACAATTGGAATTGCGACGAAATTGTATTTTCTTTTATTATATGTATATAAAAAAAATAGCACAAAGAGTAGAAAACAAAGAAAAAAAATCGACTTTTTTTTTTTATTTTTTATTATTATTATTTTTATTGTTAATATTAACACTCATTTTCTTCAACTGTTGCAATTTTTTTACTCTCTCTCTCTCTCTCTCTCTCTCTCTCTCTCTCTCTCTCTCTCTGTTTCTCTATTCCTCTTCAAGAAGTTAACTTAATTTTTTTTTATACAAAATGACTTTTCTACCTTATTTAGTAAAGTAGATAATATAGTAAACATTAATGACTGGTTTTATGTTTCATTTTCTTTACCATTAAGCTTTCATTTGTTATCTCCAGCATGGTTACAATGTAATTTTTAAATTATGTTTTCAACAAAACAAATGACACTTTTAGAAATAAGCTTACTTGTAGTATACATATCGAAAATTGTTATTTTTATTATACGTAGTGGTAAAGAAATTATGGTTACTTAATATAATTACTAATTAATACTTGAATTTCATTAAATGGAGCTTATCGGTATAGCGTGCGGGAAAAGCTAAGGGACCCCTAATTTAACATTACGCTTATGGGAAGATAATTTATTTTTATTTTTTATTTTTTTTTAATAAAACTACTAAAGCGATTCCGAAGATATTTAAATGAGAAATACTAGACATAATTTTACGTGCTTTAAGACAGAAAATTGTTAAGATTTTTTTTATGCCGATAAACTTCATTTATATATTATCTTGTGTGTATTATAATGTATTATGATATTTCATACTTATTATACTTCACGTGTCCAAATTCTCAAAAGAATTGAAATTTTAATATTAATTAAACTTTGATTATTATTTTGTAAAACTCTCTTCTTTACAAATTATTTTATTAGCTGTAAAAAAAAAAGGCGATCTTTTTTATAATTATGTTATGATGAATGGTTATTATGAAAATCTATTATCATTACTGTATATTTCTATAATTCAAAAATATGATGTTTACAAGAAAAAAGTAGGAGAACAAATCGTTATAGCAGTGTTTTGTTTAACAGAGTTTTTCGATACAATATAAAATACATAATATTTTACAGAGCTTAAAATTTGAATATTATAATAATTTTTGTCATATATTGTACATATTAATAAATAACACTATAAACCATAGTACATACATAAGTTTATAAAATATTTAACTTTAAATCCTTTTTATATATTTTTGTTGTTGTTTATTTTTATATATTGCAAAAACTATATTTTTTTTCCCCACAAAATAAAAATCCTCTTTTATGTTTTAAATATGTAAAAATATATTTATAGAAAAAAAAAATGAGCCATTACATATGATAAAAGTATAATAAGAGAGCTTTTTCATAACCAATACATATTCACATATTTTTTTTCTAACAAAAATTAAAATATTTATGTGTAAATATTCTATATTGCAACAAAGAAAAAAATATAATACACATACATTATAGTTTTAATTTAATAATTTATTCGTACGAATGTTTTTTTTTGTTGTTTTGTAATGTTGATGAGTAACAATTAAAATGTTATTCGTTGTTTTTTTTTGTATATAATTACAATTGATGTACAGATGAAAGCTTGGTGAAAGGAGGTTTGGGAGAGTATAGGGAGAGAGAGAGGTCATCATGAATATATAGGAAGGGATGGGGGGATGCATTTATGTATATAAAGGTTAATGATAATGAAAATATTGATTACTTTTGACATATGTAGTACACGTATTTGTGTTGTATAGCAATTTTTATTTTTGGTTAAAAAAAATTAATTTGAATTGTAACTTTTTATTATTATTTATTTTTGTTTATTTTTTAACATGAAAAGTTAATTTTAGTCGTATAAACTTAAAAACATAAACAGATCAAGATTATGCTGTGATACATCATTATGTGTTACAACATAATATTTTGTTGTATAGAACGTACACACTTACCATGTAGTGATTATACGTATAAAGTGATTTTATAGCGAAAAATTATTAGTGATGAAAATTTACTTTGCTGTACAGTATACCAGAAACAACATGTAAGTAACTTTTCGTCTTATTAATGTGCAATGCAAGAAAAAATGTATCAAAGTAACTATAAAATACGATCAATAGTAAATTAAAAATAATATTTCCTTTATCCCTGAACTTTTTTTTTTTTTTTTTTTTTTTTCTTTTTTTTTTCTTTCAAGATTGTATTTAGCAAAAATATTTCTTTATTACAACACATAGAAAAGTACTCTACATAAAATGAATATAACATACAAAACTTTATAAGCTCTTCTTTTCTAAACAGTGTTAAAATAAAATGACTTTTCCCCCCTAAAAACACCATACAACTAAAAAAAAAAAAAAAAAAAAAAAAAGCGTTTTCTTGTGCTAACTTGTAAATCCTAAACAAAGTCACCATATAAAAAACATATACTCCAAGTCATATGAAAGTTGAAGTTGTATTAAAGTTCAGCAGTGTTTAATGTAGACAAAACTTGGATGGGTAAATGATTATTTTTATTATAAGTCTGAAACGCTATTGTTAAATAGTGACTAATTTTGCACTGCAAAACAAAGCTAAAGACAAATATATAAAAATTAAAGATGTTAACGTATTTTTGTTATATTATTATTTTTTCACAACAAAAATGAAAAAAAAAAAAAAAAAAAAAAAAAAAAAAAGAATTTCGTATCCTAAAATTTTCATTTTTAAAAATCTGGCATTTTAAACCAGACCCTATTTTGCTATACTTTTGAATGTAAAGGTAGTAATGTACAGCATTTTATTTTCTTTCGTTGCTTCCTAATATATGACGTATCGGCACAGTTTTATATGGCTTGATTTTTAGAAAAATAGTCTTAATGTTCATTTCCTTTAGTATTTAATTTTGAAATTACTTTACAAATTTTGCATATTAAAAAATCCGAGCTTAAAAATGATTTTGAATACGTTGTAGTATTCAAAATTGACTTTTTCTTTATTATATTAAACAAATCCATTGTATTAAAAGTGTTACCACAAAAAGTTTTGTAGTCTTCTTCTTCTTATTCTCTATGATTGTAACAAAAGCTGACATCCTCTGCTTCGTTTGCTATAGCTGCCTGCTACTCTAACCAACCACAATCTTTAAACGTTAATTTTAACTTTTCATAATATTATAAAAAAAATAAAAACTTTGTAAAATTATATATTTTATATATATATATAAACTTTAAATTTATGATTTAAAGTAATGTAATTGTAATAATTATTGTGTTTTTATTAATTATTATTAATTTGTTTTAATAAATATTTATTAATTTTATTTGTCTTCTACCTTACATGAAGAATTAAATTCAATGCATGAATATGATAGATATGCGTATATAACTGAACATTGATTGAAAACTTAATAATTGGTTTCCGCGCGGTGTAAATGCAAATATAAAAATCTTCCAATTATTCACGTAAAAACATTCAGCTAAATACTTCTAGTATTAATATACAAACATTAGATATTAATGCAGTAGCTATATAATTAATTAATTTAATTAGTATACACTAAATGATTTAACTATTTCTATCTCTAAATAACAGAAGAACAGAAACGAAAAAGCTGTTGAACTTTAAGCATTTGTGTTTTGATTTATAGGCTACTTACACTTTACTCTCGAATGATATTTGGTACTTATCGAAGAAAAAAAAAAGTTTTCATAATTTTCAAAAGTTTTAATAATTTTGGGCGGGTTGAACACGAGGGTGGTGGGCGTGGTCGGTAAAATTTTAGGGCGGAGCAGATTCAACAAATCCAAGGGGTTATTTGGAAACATACGCCTCTTTAATAATAAAATAACCTGTTATTTTAAAATTATTATTACTTAATATAATATTATTTTTAATTTATATCAATTTTTTTTTAAATATTATTTTATTTGTTAATTTTTTAAATTATACTTTTTAATCTTGCTGTGTTAAAATTATAGTAATATGTTTTACTACTATTTTTAAGTAATAAATTTATAAATTAATTTCTATTGATTTTTAATTATAATATCAAACATACTTAAGTTAATATATGTGTTATTGAACCTAGACTTATCATCAAAGACATAAGTTAGAATGCGTTGTGTTTACAGAAGTTGTAAGTGATTCAAATTTTAAGGAGGCTAAATCAAAGGCATAATTGGTATGCATTATTTGTATTATACGTATATACTTTTATTGCTTGCTTTACCGTATGAATTTGTATGTAATCAACTTCATTTTCATTACATGGTTCTATAATAGTTCAGTCTGGCTATGAAACTATAGTGATCATAACATATGAAGAAACATTGAAAACTCAGTGTTAAAACAAGAATTAACATATTTCATAGTTAAACACTGTATTTATGCTTTTATTACAAACTAATTAATATAGAAAACATACATAAAATGTAAATATTTGTATTTACATACCTCTATTATTTAAAATTAAATTGTATATATACAACACGTAAAACAAGGTCTTCTTAAAAGGAAATTATAGTGTTATTTTATTTTTTTATAAGTAAAATAATAATTTATAATATTTTCAAGACTTGAATAATAATATAATCCCCACAAAATGTTACAAATTGAATTGTTGAAATCAATTGAAGAAAAGAAGAAAAGCCAAAAGGCATGGAATAATCAGAGGGTTAAATATTACAGAAGCAACGAGTGTTACTGTGTTGGGTTTGTACGCTTTACAAAAAAAAAAAAAAGAAGAAGAAGAGAGAGAGAGAGAGAGAGAGAGAGAGAGAGAGAGAGAGAGCATGGTTTTGTATGTGTTCGGAATATGTAATGAGCTTTTGATCAATGAATTTTCGTATCGTTTCTCTTGTCTAAATATATATACAGTTGGTACTACCTTGAGACTGAACCAACATTTTTTTTTTTTATGCATACACATAAAACCTTTGCCAAAAAAAGATGAGAAGGCTATTTCAACCGGAAATACACCCTTTTCTCGTATTCTAATCAAGTTATGAGAATAAAATTTGACGCATATTAACTTCAATATTACATTGATCACCTGTAAAATTTTGGTATTTATCTAGGCACAATTGTTTGGAAAAAAAGGGTGCATCCGGTTGTAAAAATCTATGATCTTGTTTTGGCCATATATAGGGTTTATAATATACTAAAACTATTTACGTTATCATTTTATGATGTTACAATGTATCCCATATTAATCCTTAATCATGTTAAGAATATATACGTATAAAAATATTCAACACAGTATCTGTATCCATGTTTTGTCGTTTTTTAATTATGTAACAAGAAGTTGTAAAAAAAGGCAAAAAAATGGCTTTCTAGATTATATTGTTATAATTATTATTGTGTATACATTTAAAGCGATGGCATCTACTTTTTTGAGTAAAAATACCCATAACGTTGCATTGGGAAAACGGGAAGGTATTAAATAGTAACTAAATTTAAAATAAATATAAATTACAAACGTAAGAGAATATTAATTCAGGTTGTGCTTCTGTATTTTGTACAGTGCTCGTAATTTCTCGTAATTTAAAATTTTACGTACATTTTTTTATTATTATTATTATTATTTTTTAAGTACAGTAAAATTTATAAAATTAAATGCTGTTTAGGAAATATTATGGGCATAAAATTGGCAGATAAAATTTGACATTCTGACATTTCTATAAATTTAAATTTTGAATAAAAATCCTGCATATAAAATATTTGTAATATATTTAATTTAAATTCTTTCTTTATCATGCCTGCATTATAAAAGAAAGAAAAAAATCCATATGTCACAAACAAGATAATAAGCATATATATAGAGAATAGTATTACTGCATTTTAATCCATTTCTTTAGTTATACCATATGTATATAATCTTACTTATATCCATATGAAAATACTATATGGTCAAGAGCTTTAGAGTGAGTGCGGGCATAGAGGTGGTTAGACCAGTGGCTTTTGGTTTTTGCCAACAAGAAAAACTTTCCCCTAAGGATATATATAAGGGGGTAGAAAAAATAAGAGAAAGAGAGAAAAAACTAAGGGGGATGAAGAAGAGGGGTTATACTGCATAGAAACACAACAATACAAGGTCACTACTGAAAAAAAATAAAAGTATTAGAAAATGTCATATTTGCGGTTCTATTTTAGATATAAATAGCAGCAATCTTGTATTTTTTTTTTTCTATACGAAAATTTGATTATACTACATATATAAATTCTAACCTTAGTTCTGTTTTTGGGTACCTTTAACATAATTTGCATTTTTATATATTTTTTTTCTATTTCTCTCGTATTGTTGGTTTGACGGTAACTTTCTTTTTTTTTTTTTTTTTTCGTCCAGATTTTATATCTTTTCTGTTTTGTAACTGTTAATGATTCAAATAAATAAACAGATATAACCCTAATATTGAACGCAGTTTTCAGAGAGAAATTGGCCATGTTTACAACACAAAATAAAATATTTTTTTCCATTACGTACACGAGTCCAAAAATAAAGTAGAAAACAAGACAGCATTTGGATATAACAATAAAAAACAAACGGATGTCCGGAATATAGCAGAAGAAAAAATATATATATATGTGAAGCAAAAACTGTTAGGGGTAAACTAAGATTTAAGATCAAGAAACTGCAATATATAAATGGAAAAAAATAAATATATATATTATATTTCAGGAAATAATATTTCAATCAAAAAAAGTAATAACAATTAGTTATATTTTTATATCTATAACTGCATGAAAAAATAAAATACAATATATTGTATGTACATAATATTTAATAAATAATGTTAAAAGCAAATATAAATCGTATGATATGCCATTTAAGAAGAAGTGTCAGCAGAATAAGTAGTTCTATATTTTTTAAATCAATTGATATTATCGATGCACTATGCTAGCCAATAACAAGCGACCGGGGGGGGGGGGGGGGTATGATCGTTTTTTTTTTTTAAGAATTTGACAATAAATTTTATAAATATTGACTAATATTCTTAAACTTGTATTAAACTAACAAAAGATATAATTTATTAACAATAAATTTCCATCACCTTTCGTTGATATTGCAACGGTATAAATTTAAACTCATTTTTTCTTACAAATATTTTATACAATATTATGTGCTATAATGTAGATCAATTCTTTTCGACTCTAAAAACTTATGTACCAATCATTGGTTTAAAAAATTTATTTGATGGTTTACATGTGTAAAATAGGACCAACTATACATTTTTTTTTTATTTTTTTTTTTTTTTTTTGTAATACAATTCAAAGAAGCAACTATAAAATATTCATAACACACATTGAAAGACATAAATTTACTTTTGAATAAAATTATCGTTTATAATTCTCTTTCTCTCTCTCTCCAATCAAAAATATTACAACATATAGTTAGAACAAAGTAGGATAAATTAAGCATGAATATGCAAAAAAGATAATATTATATAGAATAATATAAGAACAAGGGAGGGAGAAAGAGAGAGAGAGAAGAGTTATGAAAAGTGAAAATGAGAAGCATAGAAATGGAAATATAAGCAAGAGAGAGAGAGAGAGAGAGAACGAAAACTTTAACAATTTATAATAAAGAGAAGAAGCAAAGAAATAACAACAAAAACAAAGAGAGAAGGAGAGAGAGAGAGAGAGTCAGAATTTTGGGGTACTTTCTCTAGATTTAACAATGCGTGTGCCAAACATATTCTCTCTCTCTCTCTCTCTCTCTCTCTCTCTCTCTCTCTCTCTCTCTCTCTCTCTCTCTCTCTGTTGTCATAAGTTTAGATTTAAAGTGTTTTTCTCTATACATACATATTATCCACAATGACTACACCAAAAGCTTAAGCTACAGAAAACAACTATATTATTATTATATATATATATATAAGCACAAAGAAAGAAAAAGAGAGAGAAAAAATGCAACTCTTGTTGTACTATATTATGTGACCTTACTGTCCTTTATTATTTTATATATAGTTATAGTTGTTCTGCCTTTAGTACAATGATTATTTTTAATCTCATTCACGAGAATATAGTAAATGGAATTCCTGGCTTATTATATTTTTTCTATTGTCCATAATATAATAACAATACAATTATATTATATGCATAAATTAAAAAAATAATGTAGTGCCTATATTTTCAATTTCTAAAAAAAAAAAAAAAAAAAAAAAAAAAAAAAAAAAAAAAAAAAAAAAAGGAAAAAAGTAAAACAATAACTTTTATACAAATTGCATCTTTTTAAAAATGCCACAAAAAGGGGTCTTATTGATCCTTTAACACATTTCACATTGTTTTCTTGAGAAGAACATTTTGATGAATTAAAAACTTCAACATTATAGCAATTAAATTTATATAATATACGCATTGTATTTCCGATTTTATTTAATTCTTCTTTATGACTATATTAAGCTATAGATTTTGAATCTGTGTCGTATTTTCTAACTGCTATATTACCAAAAGAAATTCTTTTATATTACATATAGAAGCTATACATTTTCTATTAAGAATTATTGGCCATATTCATATTATAAATTTACTTAATAAAATTGAAAAAACAAAATAGAAAAGTAAAATAAAATTAATAAACATACACTAAAAAGATGTCATAAAAACTCCGTACCAATTGCATATACATAGTTTCATATTATTATACTTTAGTCGTAATATAAAGTAAAAAAAAAAAAATGTAAATAATTTTGACCGACATATTTAAATAACATAGTATGCAGTAGTAATGCAGTACAGTGGTCAAGCATATACACAAGTAGTAGTATTATATTGTATAACAACTTGTCTTTATAATATTCCATACCATTTAAGTTTTTATCTTTCGCTCTGGTTACTTTAGTTTAAATAACGTGTCGCTTTTATATGTATAAGCATAATATAAGTGCATTTTTCCCTACATACACTTTTTTTTATGACTTTATGACAAGATTGTCAACACTAATTAAAAAGTATGGAACTATTTGATTCTTATCTATACTTTAGAATCTCTTTTTGTATATGTATGTAAATTTATATTTTACCAGTATGAACTAAAATATTAAGATTACGTTATATAATCTGTGTAATATTGTATTTATGAAGATATCGCAACTATTTAAAAAAAAAATTGTGTACTGTATATTAATTTTGCAACATTTTTTTTTCCTTGGTAATAATTTATTTACTGATTATTATTTAATCATTGGCTTTGTATTACATAGGGTTAGTTTTCATAAAGTTATTGTCAGAAATTAACGTCTTTTTTACTGGGTAAAATCTGGTATACAACATAAACCCAAATGTTTCACTGTAAAGTCAGATGATTCTAAAATAAATTTGTAAAGCTAAATTTTAAAATTATATTTGATTTTTTTCTAAATATTTGATTTTTATAGTTCAATAATATAACCAAAAGAATATCTTATATCTTAAAAAACAATAATAAAATTCTTCTTGTGGATAGATTTATGTAAATCGTAATGCTTAGAGTTAAAAATACACAAATAGGGCTAAAAAGTTTATTTTACACTTTTTGGGCTTAAAAAAAGTCAACTTAAATGGAGGTTATCGTGGGGGAAAAGCTTATACTGTCTCCTAATTAAATAGCCTTACGCATTGCAAGTCCATATTTTTAGCGATTTTTAAGAAAACTACAGCAACACAACTGCAAAATTAATACTTGAATGGAATGTAAAATATACAATATTACGTGTTTTAAACGCAATAGAAAATTTGAAGCATATATTTTAACCCACCGATAAACCCCATTGCTTTAAGTCTCAAATTTTAATATAATTGAAACCTCTTTTTTTTTTTTAACCATTAAAATGGAATCAGTTGTTCAAAAAGTATAATGTTAAACACGAAATAAACAGAAACTAAATACACGTTTCATGATACGTAATATATAATGTATTCCGTAATATAGTAACATAGTAATTTTGAAACACTACATTATATAGAGTATACTGAAATAATTATATATAGTAAAAGATAATTGCATTTAAATTATTTGACAATAGAGGTCACGTGGTATAGTTATAATATTAAATTAAGTTTGATGTGTACAGTAAATACAAATAAATTGTACAATTAATTACATACATATGTTTGTATGCATGACAAAATTTTAGTGGTCAAAATTGCACGTGGTTTTCATATACGTTGTCACGTTTGTGGTTATATTATAAGTCAACTATAATAAATATTACGTCACTTTAGGTATTTAATAGGAATTGATATTTATTTTTCTGTATTGGTATGATGATTCGATTGTCCACCAGTATCTTATTTTATTTTATTATTGATGTATAATGTGTTATGAAAGAAATTGTTTAAATTATAATAAATAACATATATTTTATTTAATGCAGTTTTTAATAATTCAAATTATTTTAAGCTAAGTTTTTTGAAAATGCATATCGCGTCAAAAAAAAAATTGAGTTTTTAATTTTAAATAAAACCCATAGATGATTTATAAATTTAAATGATACAATTAATATTTTGTCCTAAAAAGAAGTGTAAAGGTTAAATATGACAACATTTTAGACATAAAATGTACTTTTGGGATAAAAAATAATCATAATAGTCACAGTAAAACCACATTGTTTAGGGTGAAAAATATCCTGTTTAACAATGTGGTAACAATACAGAGAGAGAGAGAGAGAGAGAGAGAGAGAGAGAGAGAGAGAGAGAGAGAGAGAGAGAGAGAGAGATGTAAACTATAATGTATGAATATATTATCAATATTCCTTGTTCATAATTTTTTGTCTTCTTTTTTTGCATTTTCTAATGACTTTTGCTAATAATTTTCTATTTCATGTTACAGGTAAGCAAACATGTCATGACGTGGAGTGATTTTGGAGCTAAGGAAATGTAAGTCGGAACATAATTTATTAATTTATTGCAACCCACAAAAGTGGTCCTGTAAAATGTTTGCTTACTGCAAGACCTTAAGTAACTTTTACATCATTTTCATACAGTGAGTTTCAATAGTATTTTACGCAATTTACAACATTAAAATCATAACTTGTCTAATAAAAATAAGCATTTATGTATTATTTTACTGCGTAATTTGTTCTATAAATGAAATATATATCATTTTTGGAATCAACAGATAAGTTTAAGAGTAGTGTCTTAATTAAATTGTAATAGTTAACTATATTGAACAACTTATGTAAAAAAATATTTGAAAATGAAAATTAAAATCATATTTTTTTATGTACTGTTTTATAATTATTTTAATTTTAAATTCAATGTTCTAAAACTCAGAACCAATTAATAAATAAACGGAAAATAGCATAATTACAAAAAGAAATTTCTTACCTAATATTGTTTAAGATTATATATTACAATAAATCTAACTTTAATGAAACATTTCAACCTTTTTCCTTATATAGTCCTTAAACAAATCATACAAAAATTATGAAAATATAATATTTAAAAAAAAAAAAAAATGTTATGTAGATTGAGAAATACATACAGTGAAGCTACATTCTATAAATATACTATAATATTATACTGAACAATTTTAAAACCCTATAAGAAGAACGTAGCTCTTAAATCTGACTCAAATCCAACTTAAAAATAAAAAGAACAAAAAATCTTTCCTTTTTCTTGATAATTTTATTCATTTTTAATAATAAACTTGTACTTTTATTCTTTGAAACAAATATCCTATAAATTATAAAAAAATAATAATAAAAATAAAGACAGAAAAAAAAAACTTTTCCCATTATTTATTCTTTAAAAAGATAAGAATATAATATTTTTTGCGTATTTTTTTTCTTATAATAAAAATTTGGTTTCAAAATAAATATATATTCAACCATAACGATGTAAATTATGTAATAAATATTGATTAAGTTTTTTTTATGTTGCCTTACAACTAATAATTTGCATATTAAAATTTACAAAGTTTAAGAGTTGTGTGTCTTTAATAAATTTTTTTTTTAGTTGATATAAAAAAATGATTATAACAGAGTTTAAATATAAAATGATCAGGTGAAAATGTTCAGAATTGCAGTAGTTTTAAGAAAGCTTACAAAAAATTTAATTTTCTTTTTTCGAAAATCAAATTTGCTACTCATACGTTAAGAAAAATAATAATAAATATAAAAAATATAATTTGCCTCATTTTTCTGTTTTTTAAATACTTAAAAACATTTTCAAATTCGTTTCCTTCACAAAAATAATTCAAAATAATTCTTAAAACTAAAGTACTTAAAATAAAATCTTGAAATGACACTTTAAAAATTGATTTATAATAATGAATGTTATGATAAAAATTAATAAAATGGAGCACTTTATTAAGTTAAGATGTCATAAATTTAAAGAAAGGATGCGTATGACAATTTTAAGATTTTATATAATTAAACACTACCATTAATTACTTATATTAAAAATAATGATTAACCCCTTTTTAAGTTAATGCTAAATTATTTTAATATAATATATATTATTATATATTTTTAATATTATTGAAATTCATATTCTAATTTATTACAAAAAAAATTTACTATATATTATGATATTATATTTGGTTATTACAATTATTTTATTTAAATATATAATTTGCTATTTATAAATAAAAATTTATAAATATTTTTGTTACCTAAATTATTTATTATTTGCTAATCACCTTCGCAATAATTTTCTGATTGATATTTCACCATCTTGATGTATCATACGGATACTTAGTGAATTCTAATAATATTGTGAGACTACAGAACCTTATAAAATCCACAGCGATCAACAGCTTTCTGGTTTGATTGAGAAAATATTAACTTATTATTGAAAGTACTATTCTAGTGGTAAGAGGAAAATATCGCTAACATTTCAATATTTTAAAACTAGGTGGCTCCCAATTTATATTTTTACTAGAGAATTTTTACGTACTTAAAGATGTCTTGCCCTACTATTATCACTGAAATTTCAGCTAAAATACAGTTTAGAACGTAAAATTTGTATAATAAATAGCATATTACAGCTTTCTTCCTTTTGTATTTATACATGAAGGTTTGTTTTCCAGTAATATCAATTACATTTAGTGTACAAAATATTATGTATTCTCTGTTGATCTTTAACGTGAGATATGTATGTGATAATTTGTGAAACTATTAAATATTTAATTGCATGTAAAGATTAAAAACAGAATTTTTTAAGTTTTGTTTTTAATATTTAATTATTATTAATGTACGAATATATGATAATAAAAAATAATAATAATATACGTTTTATCCAAATGACGTCATAGTGAATGCACTTCAACGTCATACTGGATCAATGAACAACATTGCTCAGTATAGGACAAACTTCGATTCTGGCTATTTTCTTTGAGAAATTAGTTTATTTTATTTCTTTTATATAATTTTTCTCACATACTAGCAATTCTAATTCCACTTCCACCTATTATCAGCACCAATGCTCTAAGAAAAAGTTATTTCTTAGGATTTTTAAACTTGCAAAATGAGCCATTTTCCTATACCGACTTGAATGCATACAAACTATATTATACAGTATAAATATAAATTAAGAATGTTAAATCATTTACATATACTTATAAATTTCTCTAAAAAAGGCTCATAGAGAATAAATTTATAATATTTTAATGTGTATCTCAAAATATATAAAATACACATTAATCTGAAAAAAGTGAAAAAATATAAAAATGATAATATACATTTTTTTCCTCTCTTTTGACTTGTAATGCTTTTTTTTTTTTTTTTTTTTTTTTTTTTATTATTTTTTAAAGGAAATGCAGAGAAAAATGTTACAGTATTCATAAAGTTAAGATAGAATATAAGAAAAGTAGCTTCTTTATAGAAAAAAAAAGCTCTTCTCACTTGACGAGAGGGAAAAAAGGATATAAATATATTACTTCTCTCTCTCTCTCTCTCTCTCTCTCTCTCTCTCGCATATAAACAAAAATAACTTTTTGAATATATATTTCTATATTTTTTGCACTTTGAGAAGAAGGTTCAAGTCTACACTCTATCATGCTGCAATTTTAGCTATGAAAAAGCAAAATGCGAAAAAGAAGTAATAATTTAATTGCACAGAATTGTATAGCTCTTAAAAATATTATTTATTTATTATTATTAAGTGAAAATATATCACATAAATTTAAATAGTATCACAAAAATATTAAGAAATATTTATTAAAATGACAATAAGTTACACTGCGTACAGTATGTTGGAAAATATATGTTGAAATTTTGAAAGTTTTAATATTAAATTACTTTAAAGATAATTATCTTAAGTGTTTCAATGTAAATTTTGTTTAAAAGTATAATATACTGTATAGGGTTAATATTATGTTTACTGTATACATACATACAGTATACACTTACTATATAGGGGAATTGTAATATTAATACAATATAGTATAATATGTATGTGTGTGTGTATGTATGTTTTTAACCACGAGTATGTGTGTATTGCATTATATCTGTCACCATTATATATAACGTAAATGTGGTTTTTGGAAACATATTTGGAAAGTTGTAAAAACTCGTAATTGATATTTATATGTTTTGTGTTTTGAGATTCAGTTAAGAGATATATACCATGAAATGAGAGTACGAGAGAGTGAGAGAGAGAGAGAGAGAGAGAGAGAGAGAGAGAGAGAGAGAGAGAGAGAGAGAGGAGAGAGAAAATTATTTTCATATATGGTAGTAATATATTTAATTAATGAATAAAATATAAATAATGAAGTAAAATTAATGTTTGTTGACCTTTATAATATGCTTACAAGAATATATTATACGTATATATACGTGTAAAATAAAATTTGTTTATTATTATTTTAAGAGAGTGTCGCTTACAGAAAAGGGTTACAAATTTTAAATTTTTATTAATACTGCAGTAAAGAAATCTTGCTTACATACGACTTTCATTTTTTTTTTTTTTTTTTTTTTTTTTTTTTTTTAGGAACAAACTCTGTATGCAACGTTACTTAATTTAA
The DNA here is from genome assembly GCA_949318235.1 of Ecdyonurus torrentis. Taxonomy (NCBI): domain Eukaryota; kingdom Metazoa; phylum Arthropoda; class Insecta; order Ephemeroptera; family Heptageniidae; genus Ecdyonurus; species Ecdyonurus torrentis. Next base: position 8,960,638 of record OX439133.1, on the reverse strand, counting down.
CAGTTTTTTTTTTAATTTTTTTATAAGGTTATAAAAGATTGAAGTTATAATTATTATATTATTATTATTTTTTACGAAATATAGAATATATTTATTTAGAAAAAATTCTAATACATATACATAGTTATTTCTACTTACTACTACACAAATCCTGACATTTTAAGACATTTTTTTAATTATTATATATATAATATATTTCAAAATTTCTATACGATTTTTGGATTTTTGGATTTTTTTTTTTTAAATTTTTAATGAATTTAAAAAAACGTCTCAACCTTGCTATTGCAAAAGGCAATGTGACAAAAATTTGCTCTACTTTAAATTATGGAAATGCTATGTATATAATTATTGTACATAGTATTCGTCTCCATAGGTATATGCTTCATATTGACAAGGAATACATTTTAATAATACAGGATTTGTACTTTTCTTTTTAATAATGTTGCATTGACTAAATATTTTATTCAAGGCTCGTATAAAAATATTTCTAGATACCAGAAATCTATAAAATACTGCAAGAAAAAGGTTTAAAATTCATGTTCAGTAAAATAAAACTGACCCCTAAAATACATTCTGTAGAAAATAGAAAAACGACTTAAGTTCTATAAAAACCTTTTTTTAAAACGTTTTTAAATTTCAATCTTTTGATAAAATCATATTATCTGAATACATTTTATTTTTTTTACTGTCTTCTTCTATATCTCATAAAATATCAAAGAGATGTAATAATAAAATGAAATTTTCAACCCTTTTTTATTCATACCCACCTCCCCCCTTCTATTATATATTTTACATGATTAAGGTTAATCATTAAAAGTTGTAACCTTCCGGTATTATATATAAAACTCTTCTTTTCCTTTCCACCCCATATTTTTTTTAACCCTCTCTTGGTCATATGATGGTCAATTTTCAACCCTTTTTTTATATCAAACAACAACAAAGGAATCTACCCTTTATTTCTTTTTACAACCCCTTTTTCATATTTTTTTTAAAAGTATACGAGATCTTAAGTTGTAGGTAACACAGTTAACTATATTTCCACTAAAATGTTTTATTTAATATTTTAACTGTAATAGTTGTTAATTGCTTGAATAAAAGTATAACTTTTTTTCCAGAAAAATTAACTTTTTTTTTTTTTTTTTTTTTTTTTTTTACTAACATTTAAAAGGAAAGTATTCAACACTTTTATAATTAGTTAGATAACCCTAATTTTTTTCTCTTGAAAAGAGTTGTTAAATGTGTACATGAGTTAATATTTTATTTTTTTTCTTGGAGAGTATTAAGGAAAATAATATACTGTATATGTTGCACATGAACAAGTACTTATTGCTTTAACATGCATTTAAATAGAGTCTTGTAATAACTATAGAAGTCTGCATATTTAATAAGGTTTGAACTGTGAACTTTTTTAAAAATATATTTGGCTGAAGGAGGTTATCGGTTTAAAAAATTGTTAAAAAAATTTCTATTGCTTAAAACACGTAACAGTATGTCTAGTATTTCTCATTTAAATTTCTCCGAAATTGGTGGGGTAGTTTTCTCAAAAATCGCAAATAACGCTTTTTTTTTCCCATAAGCGTAATGTTAAATTAGGGGACTCTTAGCTTTCCCCGCGTCTCCCCGCGCGCTAAACCAAGAGGCTCCATTGCGTAATTTTTGTGTTGGTTTTATTCGAAAAGAAACATAAAAAAAGAAAATATTGAAATATATATTACTTTAAAGAAAGCAATGGAATTATTTTTAGAAATATAAATTAAAAGGTAACTAAATTTTTTTAAATATTTTATTTCTTTTTAATATAATCTTACACTCAAACATTTGATAATTTAGAGCGCTAAATGTAACATCTTGGAGGAAAACAATCCATTTTTATTTCAAATAATAATTTAAATGTGTAGCCAATCAGTTTTTTAAAGTTATTGTTATTATTCACATTTCACTCTTGAGTTTATTTACAGTTCTTCCTGCTTAACATAGTGACATTAAATTTGAAAAATTTACACAACTATGAACTTGTATGTTATAAAGTGCAAAAAGTTTTGCATTATATTAAAAGAGAACATGACTTGAAAATATGTAAGTTTTTACTTTATAATTTAAAATAAAATTAACTTTTTAACATGACATTTTCTTTGTATTATAATACTTTTACTTTTCTTCCTCTCGTATCTTATTAAAAATAAAAAATATTAAGAGGGGAAAGAACAGACAAAGTTTTATTATTTATTTGATAACTTACAATATTTTTTAAATAATTATTACTTTATGAAAAGTTGCCTTTTTTTGCAGTTTGTTTACTTTTAAGTTATACATTTGATGAAGATTTTATTTGAATTTTAAGCTCTTAAATTGAAAACTACAAGAACAAATAAATTAGGCGTTGGGAGAGTAATATAGTCTCTTATTTTTTTAAAAAACAAAATATATGTCTCTCTTTCTAATTTCAAAATATCTTGAATTAAAATGGAAGTTATTTTTGTATTTTCTTTAAGATTTCCCCTCGTTTTCATTTCTTTTCCAGTTTATGTATGCATGATGTTTTGCTAACAATAGTTTTAAATAATGACAACTCTATAAAAAAGATAAGCTAAGTAAATCAGAAGTATACAATTGTGATAAGAAATATTACAATACCTAGAGTATATGACAATATAAGTTCACACCCAACAATACAAAGTAAAACCTAAAGATAAAATAAATGTAAAGAAATAAAGTTTCTTTGTGTTAATTTTATATACTTCTCTAGACTTCTCTAGTAATTGCTTAGCATTAAAAAAAAAAAAGAGGGAAAAAAATATGAACTTATATTTATTTATTAATGATTTTTTTTTTTTTTTTTTTTTTTTTTGCTATAGTAAGTTTTGTATAGTTGTATTGTTTTTATTTTATCACGTATTTATTATATTGGAATGGCGTGGAGAGTTAGATTAAATAATTTCTTGCGCTATTTTATTTATTATTAGTATTCTTTTGTATCTCAAATTATTATATTAAAAATATATAATTTTGATTTCTCTCTCTCTCTCTCTCTCTCTCTCTCTCTCTCTCTCTCTCTCTCTCTCTCTCTCTCTCTCTCTCTCTCTCTCTCTCTCTCTCTCTCTCTCTCTCTCTTTCTAAGCTTAAAACTTCATCTTAAAGCCATAGACCATATTATGAAACAGTATATTGTGCTGTTTAATTATTAATCACAAAATGAGATCTCCAAAACTAATGAAAAATTTTACCAGAATTTATAAATATGGCCCTTATAGAGAGCGTGAAGTATGCTATTTTTCAGATTCAGAAAGGTTTTTATTTCAAACACACATATAAAACAAGTTTGCGTGACTATTCCTGTTTCTGACGTCAGACAAGAAAAAAAAATAGCATGAAAAATGTTGTGCGGGTTGCATAAATCGAAATTTTCTGATCACTGCTACAGTTGGTTGTGACTAACTAATTGTATTTATGTAAGTTCCATGAAGTGTTTTGTGGTATGTAAATATTTTTTTTTCTTCTGGTCTATTCCTTAAAGTAAGTGCATTATAAAGAAGTTGGTGAAAGAACATAATAAAAAAAAAAAAAAAAAACTCCTTGCAGAAAAAAAATTGATATATCTTAAATCTCGATTATGTATTTTTTGTCGTGCAATCCACTCAAATATTACACAGACACATAACATTAAATAATAAAAAAAAAAAATAAAAAAAAAAAAAAGCCTCTAGACAAAATAGATAATAATAATAATTTTTACTTCATAAAGTTTAAGTCTCGTCAAGAGGTTTTTACCAGTATAATAAAGAGATGTACTTTAAAAAAAAAATGTTATATAAAAGTATGCAGTATAATACAAGGGTACAAACATGGTCTCCAATTAGTGAAAACAAAACAGAAGCAAAACTATGTTAGTGTACTACAAATAACATGTTTACGTAGATAAAGGAGGTAGGACATATTATATAAGTAGTTAAGTAAAGAAGGAAGAAAGAAAAATTTTAAAAATGGAACATTTACATGCCCGAGTAAAATTTTTGTAAAAATTTCCTAGCTTACTGCTTTACACAAATAATGGATCATATTGAGATAGGCGTAGAACACCTTGAACAATAAACTTACCTGTAATATTCTAACATGCCTAAATATCAATGTTAATTTGACCGGAATCATTGATGTCTAATTTATTTTTCATTTACGAAATGGCAGACGCTGTTTTATGACGTCATAGCTCGCTGGTCCACGTGCGCAGAAACAAACGAGCTATGACGTCATAATAACCGCATCTTCCATTTCGTGATCGGAAGATAAATTAGAAATCAATGACTCCGACCAAAACAACATTGATATTTAGGTATGTTAGGATATTAGACCAGTTTTTTGTTTTGTTTTTTGTTCAAGGTGTTCTACGCTTTTAATTAATATTCACGCGCATAGTAGAGATTAGAGACGTGCAGTTATGGCTCTAGATTCTAAACTCAAACTATCCACAACTGAAAAACTTCTTTATACAGTTTATTGAAATTTGTATGTGAATATGAAAGTACTTTAATAACTCGTTACAAAAGTTAAAATAAACATAAATAATCAAAAAAAGAAAAAGTAACTTAGGTGGTATTTTATTGCATCAGTATACGGTACTGAATTCTTATTCAGTACCACTTACTGAGAATATACTTGAAATGCGTTAAATGTTTTTTTTTTTTTTTTTTTTTTTTTTTTTTTTTAATCATAAAGATAATGTATGATTTATTATAAATAAGGCATTGTCAACATTTTTTATACTGTCATTATTATTAAAAACTTAATAACTTTCGTATTTTGTAACTTTCATGTCAAATAATGCTCTCATACACATACTTAAATATTTGTATTTGCTTTATTTGCGATTCAAAATAGAAAGAATTTTTAATATTTAACGAATATAATATAAAATACAAGATATGTTTACTGTTTCAAAGGATTTTTAGAGTTATATTTTTTATACTGCAAAAATATAAAATAGCAATGTTTTAGTTAGAAAAACATTTGTGTCATATCATCAAATATGATTTATTTTTTCACGTACTATATTGGTGTTTAATTTGCACTGAACAAAATAAACAATTCTTTACATTGAAAAGTTTGTATATACAGTGCTGTCAAAATATAACATGAAATTACCCTCATAGTATTTTTACCATGCTCTACTTTTCTTTCTTTTTTTCTTTTTAAGTCCCACAAACATTTTTTTCCTTTCTTTTCCTTTTTTTATTATAAAAAGTTACAATTTTGAGGATTGCACGTAGCGGAACATGACTTCTAATAATCATTTGTTGCATGCTTCTCTCTCTCTCTCTCTCTCTCGTTTTCCTTGTTTTTTTCGTCCTTTTCTCGTTGTGGCTTTAGGCAATTGCGTCTTTTATATCCCAACATTTTGACGTAGACTCATAACTTAAAAACAATGTACTACGCATTCTTTATTTAATATAATGTAACATTGCGTAGAAAAGTATTATTTATTTTTTTCATACATGGAAACATTTAGCTACAAAGTAAAATGAAACAAGAAGAAAAAAATTTGTTAGTTTTATTGGTAATGTTAGATGTAATTCATCATTTTTTGTGTTATTAAAGTTAAATTGTTAGTTTCTTTTATATTCTACAATTATCTTTAGTTCTATACAAATTTTAAGACATTGTAATTAATTGCTCATTTTGTTCATTTCAAATAATTATATATTAATATGATAGTATAATTATATACGATTGAGAAGTCTGGAAATGTTTTAAGTACATTCAATTTGTTTTTTTAGTGGGTTTGCATTAAATTTTTAAGGCGTTAAAGAAAAAAAGAATCTCAATTCAGCATAATTTTATAAATTTTGTAATTTTTGTGTGTATATATATATATATATATATATATAATATATATATATATATATATATATATATATATATATATATATATATACACACACACACACACACACAGTATATAAAATATATTTTTCAAACTCCGTTGTGTGTTCTCTAAACCTTATTTTTTAATATACTACTTTTTTTTTCTTTTTTTTTTTAGCTTTGCATAATATAAAAATATTATTTTATCCTAATATTTAGCATTAATAAGGCCATCATAAAGGTGTTTATAATGTATAATATATTATTTTTTTTTTTATTCATGCTTATTTCTTCCGATGCGTTAAAAATTACATTTTTATCACTACCATAAACAGACATTAAATTTAATCATATTAACATAAAAATTTCTTTATATCACGCAAAATATTTGTTATTAACTTCACAAGTAATAAAATAAAAAGATTAAAAAAGAGAAAGAACAAAAGTTTATTTTTTAATAACACAAATAATAAAATTTAATTTTTGTAACATCTTTTTAATAATTCATAATATTAAAGTTTTTTTTTTTATGCATATAGTATTTTATTTAATCAATATATTTTATTAATATATTGTATGTTTTTTAAAACTATATTCATATAGTTTAAGTATATGAAAATGAACTTTAATGTATGGTAAAATGTTTTTTTTTTCTGTGTATATGATAAGAGAGAGAGAGAGAGAGAGAGAGAGAGAGAGAGTGCTAGTCAAGTGTTAATTTATTGCTATACAGACTATGTTCTTTTTATAATATATCGTAACTTCTTATTCTTGCTTTTGCAATATCAGTCTATTTTTTTTCCTTCAACATAAGGGGGAAGAAAATATACTTTATATAAAAACAGAATAAAATATTGAATGATGAAAAAGATTATAATTTTATATAAAATAATAATATAGAAAAAAAAAAAGTTACTACATCACATTTTAGGAAGTCTATTATTAAAATAATAAAGTTTTAAAATATTTCTCTATAATTAATTTTAATAATTATAATGTTACGTAATTATGTCTTTAAGTATTCATTAAAAATAGCAAAAAAATATATAGTACGTATAAGAAATAAATCATAGTTCTTTTTTATATATATTATATTATATAAGCTGTAGCACAGGTTTTATAGTTTGTAACATTATAATAAATTCATTACATGTTTAATTATGATTTTCAAATCTCCCAATTACATATTTTTTGCCATTATATATTTTTTATTCATAAAAAATTTTGCGTGCAAAAATCATTTTCTCTAAACACACAAAGTTAATGACACGCATTAATAACAATGAAAGAGGGCTAACAAAATGTTTCATTAAACAAAAATATTACATTATCTTATTATTGTTATGAAAAATAGTAAAAACTTTTGTTTCCAGACAAATAATAAACACAATTTTAGCACAATTTTTGTAATTAATAATTTATTTCAAAAAATTAATATTCTACTTTGTATATCTTGATAGTTAAAAATTCTAATAAAATTTAATATTTTTGTAAAGATTTATTATGAAACATAGAAAAGAGCTTATAGTTTCATGCGCATGAACTTCAATTTATTCGTATGATTTTTTTTTCTGTAAGATTTTTATAAACATATATATATTTTATTTTTATGTTATATATATATATATATATATATATATATATATATATATATATATATATATATATATATATATATATATATATATATATATATATTACGTAGATTTGAAAATCGATGTATTGCAAATCCGTATGATATAACTATATAACATGTTCTAATCATTAGTAAGTGATTTTTATCGCTTTTCTTTGAAATATATTTGTATAAAAATATATTAAAAACTATATCTATAAATTAATGACAAATCAAGATCTTTCGGGGTATATATTTATTATTACTATTCTAGCAACTAATTACAACAAAATTATAAAATTAAGCGGGTTTCCCAAGTTCCAAAATGTGTTATCACCTTCAAGACGGCATGAATAAACCAGCAGTACAATACAAGGAGAAAAAGATAATACATATTTTGCCCCATGTTAATATATTAAATTTTAATCCTTATATAACAATGATGCATACTTAAACAAACCCGTATATTGTCATGATCATCACAATGATGTATGTATATTATTATGTGAGTAAACAATACTGTTGTATTGAAGGTTTAATCAATTGAATATTGGTTGCAATTCACTGATGCATTTCATATGCAAATATAGTATAGTAGTTAACTGAAGATTATATTTTGAGATGACAAAGTCTTTGATGTAACGCTTCAAATAACCATTCAATTTTTTTTCTATCAATTTTTCACTATCAGTTTTTGTTAAAGTTTCAAAACTAGGTTTACCGTATGATTATGTAAATAAAAATGATCATTCATATTGTATTAAAAAACTACATCACATGGATATTGGAAACTTTTCCATTGATGTGAAAACTGTTCTTTCATTAGAAAATGATCGTATGTGTAAACAAATCAATAGTAATATAAACCTTATAACTCGCAAACAAAGAAAAGGGGCGAGTTTACTGCAATGTACTGGTTTTGTAAATTCTTTCCATATTCCTAACTTGTTTTCACCTCTTGCCATATTTTACCTGTTATGCCTTTGTAACGATATTAATCTAAATCCCGGTCCTGATACTTTAATCAAAAATATTACAACGCCTCAAATTATGAATGAACATGGTTCTTTGTATTTTGCAAATTTAAATAACATTGGTCAAAACAAATTGTCTGATTTCAATACACATTTTTTAGATAATGAATATAACTTTATTTGCATAAATGAAACATGTTTTAATGACCAAATTTCAGACGCTGAAATCTTAAATAATCATTATGATATTTACCGGACCGATCGTAGTAACGGTAAATTGTATGGTAAATACGCTGCAGGTGGAGTAATGATAGCAGTTAATAAAAAATTAATTTCAAAACCAAAACCTGAATATAATAAAGGTGAATCAGTTTGGGTACAAGTAGAAGTGTCAAACAATAGAAAGTTATATATTGGGTGTGTGTACCACCCCCCTCCTACTGAAAAAAATTTAACTAACCGTGCTAAGCAAATAGAAGAACTTGATGAATCTCTTTATCTAGTGAGAGAGGGTATGAAAGACACTGATGAACTTATTTTGTGTGGCGATTTCAACACCCCAAATATAAAGTGGTCCCGCCCCCTCGACATCAACGAAAAACAAAAGGTCTCCCCTACTCTCGCCACATATGCAAGCAATGATAGCGACTTTTTACAAGCTGTTTTAAAACACGGTCTCTCGCAACATGTGTGTTTTGAGACACGTAAGAAATACACACTTGATCTCGTGTTTACAACAAACCCCGATAATTATGATATAGATGTGCGCCCGATTGATGGAGCAGTAAAAACTGACCACATTTCAATTCATTGTATTATTAATATGAAAGCTCCGTTTTATCAACAAAAAACAAAACGTTTAAACTATTTTAAGTGGTGGAAGGCTAATATACCTGAATTAAAAAATAAATTAAGTATATGTGCATGGAATTTACTATTAAATTGTGATGTAAACACTGCATGCGATATGTTTTATGAAATGTTAGATTCCGCTATTAAATCTTGTGTCCCTTATACAAAAGCAAAATATGTTAATTTCCCTTCTTGGTTTGATAGTGAGTTAAAAAATTGTTTCAAAATTAAAACGGAGGCTAATGTTAAATATCTAAAAACAAAAAATAAGTATGAAAAAACACGTAATTATGAACATTTTAAAGAAATCAGAAAACAATTTAAGTTCATGCAAAAAATTAAATATAAATTACATGTTGAAAAAATCGAAGATGATATAAAAAATAACCCGCAAAAATTTTGGAATTTTATATCAAACGTGAAAAAAAATTCAGGAATTCCTATTGATGTCTCTTTTAATAAAACTATTGCAAAAACGGTAAAAGATGCTTGTAACTTGTTTTCTGAATTCTTCTGCTCTGTATTTAATAAAAAATATGATGTAAATATTGACTTACCTGATAATTATGTAAATGAAAATGTTCCACGGGTATCAAAATTTGACATTATAAATTTTATAAATGAATTAAAAAATGGAAAGTCAACAGGTTCAGATAATATTCCCATATCAATTTTAAAAGAAATAGCCAGTGAATTATCAGTCCCATTAGAAATATTATTTAATAAAATTATTGCATCAGGAGTATATCCTAATAGATGGAAAATTGCAAATATTACCCCTATTCACAAATCCGGTAAAAAAACAAATGTTTCTAATTATCGTCCAATTTCGTTGTTACCTATTTTTTCAAAATTATTGGAAAAATTTATTTATAAAAAATTATATGAAGCTGCAAAATCTATAATTCCAGGTGAACAACATGGATTTACCCCTTGTCGTTCAACTACCACTAATTTAGTTCATTTTCACTCTTTCCTTGCATCATCATTTAATGAAAGTATTCAGGTAGATGCTGTATATACTGACTTTCAAAAAGCGTTTGATAAAGTCCCTCATCATCTTTTAATTAAAAAATTACAGCAACAAAAAATTCCACATTATTTAATTAAACTTATCATAAATTATTTGCATGCACGTAAACAAGTTGTTGTTATAAATGGTGAAAAATCTGATCCTGCTGACGTCACTTCCGGTGTACCGCAAGGGTCCTTACTTGGACCCTTGCTCTTTAACCTATATCTTGCTGATCTCCCAAAAATTTTCAAATATGTAAAGTGTCTTATGTATGCAGATGACCTTAAATTGTACCAGCGCATAACTTCCATTTTAGATTGTATTAAATTTCAGGAAGACTTGGATATACTATTCTCATGGTGTACTGAATGGGGGATGATTTTAAGCATACCTAAATGTTATTCAATTTCATTTGCAAATAAAAATAAAAAACTTCATATTTTTGACTATTCAATAAATAATAGCGTACTAAACAAATTAAACGAGGTTAAAGACCTTGGTGTTATATTTGACTCTAAATTAACTTTCACTGCACACATACATAAAGTTAAATCAAAATCACTAAAAATGTTTGGTTTCATAAACAGAAATTCTAAGTTTTTCCGGGCTACAACGTACAAAATTTTATATCAAAGTTTCATATTATCAAACCACGATTACGCTAGCCAGGTGTGGTCACCCTGTCACTCAACTAAAATTCAGGAGTTGGAATCAATTCAAAGAAAGTTTGTGCGCAAATATCATGAAAAAGCTCGATTAGACTATAATAGTGATAATTATGAGCTGATATGTAAAAATATGAATTTATTATTATTAGAAAACAGACGTAAAAGAAATGATGTAATTTTTTAAAAAAAAGCCCTATGCCATAAAACTGATGATAATCTTAATAATCTCATAACTTCACATATAACAATTAATTGCTCACAAAGATCATTAAGAAATGTATCCTACTTTTATATATCAACTTATACCAATGATGTTTCAAAAAATTCATTTATCCCAAGAGCTACTTCATTATGTAATGAAATGCATGTTGATGTTTATTGCGACTCATATAATAACATTAAAAAAGCATACAATGCTTTGTGAAAACTATACTTAAAATTTTTTGTGTAATGTGTTCTATAATAATTTGTAAAAATGTATTATTATTATTTTTGTCTTTTATTTTTATGTATCATGCAATTTGTATATTATGTACTGTGTGTACCACCAATGTATTGGACAAGTAACATTGTCTGTTTTTGGATAACAATAAACAAATCAAATCAAATCAAATCAAATTAAGTGGATGTAAATGATCAGATCAGACAGCTTAGAATATTGAGTGAGTAGATTATATATACACCCCCTCTATAGTGAGGAATATTTTTTTCTGTCTTCCTCTTAACTCTATGTTTACCTTTTCTAAGCTTACAATGAAATGTATAGAATAGGTGTTAAATAATTTTAGTTATTAGAATTAGCATAATGTGATTTTAAAAAAATGGAAAAGTTTTGTGTTTTTTTGTAAAAATATTATAAGATGCAAAAAAAAAAATGCATTTGGGGGTAAAAAAAAAAAAAAAAAAAAAGCAGGAACAGTGAACTTTTTTTTTTCTTTACTGAATAGTTTTAATTTTTTTTTAATCTAGATGTAATTATAATCATTTCTTTAAAATAAACCATTTTCTTTTCTCGTAGTACTTCTCTCTCTCTCTCTCTCTCTCTCTCTCTCTCTCTCTCTCTCTCTCTCTCTCTCTCTCTCTCTCTCTCTCTCTCTCTCTCTCTCTCTCTCTCTCTCTCTCTCTCTCTCTCTCTCTCTCTCTCTCTCTCTCTCTCTCCAGTTTTCGATAAATTTACTTATAACGACTGAAAAAAAATAAATACGTAATATTTATGCTATACCTTAATTTCAAAACTACATAACATCATATTCTAATATACGTGTGACACATTTTATGCTCTACAGCATAATTATTCACGTAATTCCAAAATAACAATATTTATGCTGCGTAGCATAGTAATTATTCAATGCAGTATAATTATAAATGCCGTATATACTTAACATTTTGTTTTTATAGAATAGAAGCATATTAATAATTTCATTATTACTTTACATTAGCCTTATATCTAGTAATAATAAACATAAAATATAAGTACGCAGTACAAGGAACAAAATACATATAAAAACTGAACAGATAAAACTTTAAAATTTGACTGTGTAGTCGTCCATTCTTATTTTACTATGAGTGTAAGAAAGAAAAATAAAAAGAAGATACTATAATCCTGTAAAGTTATATGATTTATCAGAGAAAGTCTTAAATAAATAAGCTAATTCAATGAATATAAAACACCCTATAATATTACGTCGATTTTTTTTATATATATATTCTAAATTCTCCGCTATACTATTGGTTATTTTGAGATAAACTTAAACCAGACTTCTTCTCAATATACCATACTGCTTGTTTGCAGAGTAAAAGAGTCGTTCAAGTACTAAATTTTAAATTTATTACATGTTTTTGATATTGGTTATAATGGGAGTAACTATATATAAATAAATTCAATGATATTATGATGTCAGTTATATGTTAATGTGCAACTAATTAAATACTTTATAACACACACACACACACACAAAAAGGACTTATTTTAATGTTCTATGTATGTATGTATTATACGCCATAATATTTAATATTGTATCAAATATGCAGTTCATGTTTTAACTTTGTCCCACCCCACCCACTCCGCAATTCTATAAAGTTAATATGAATTAAGACAGGAAATCAGTTACTGATGTTTTTTACTATAAAGTTGCAAAGAAAGAGAAATCTGAAATTTTGCACCGTGATGCATATTAGGATGGTATCTTCTAAATTGAAAAACATAATAAATAATAATAATGGGGCTAGATTTTAAATTTTGATTCCTTGAGGTTTTATTTCCATAAGAGCTCATGTTAATTTCAATGATAATTTTCTCTCTTATCTGATGGTCACGGAGTTCTGAAAATTGTTTCATATACGTATACAGTATAGGTATAGCTGTTACTTTTAACTTAAAGTTTTGAAGTTTTCTTTTAAGATTTTGAGATTACAAGCCACCAAATTACAACCCTTATTGTATGTTAAAAAAAATATTCCAGATATTTACTATTTTTTTTTTTTAATCTGCATATTATTATTTTCATAACGCTAATAATATGGTCCTGCAATGCTAAAAGATGAAATATGAGGGAACCCTAAAATCTTTCTCACGCGCATCACTGATAAACTCTATTGCGCAAGTTTGTAAATTCGTTTCAAGGAATTACAAAGTTTATATTTTTGTTTACAAATATAATAAGAATAAATAATATAATAATGTACAGAAAAAAGAAAAAATCTTTAAAATAAAATATATTATTATTTCTTATAAAACTTCTAAAAACCTATATGACGAATATGCATGTAACAAAATTATTTCCAAAACTAATTTCCGAATAAATCAAGTGACCAACTCTTGTTCTCTGGGTGGAAGTGCTGTCTTGTCTGTAGTTCTTTTTTAGATGACGTTTATCTATGATTATATTGACCCCCCCTTACATACATGGTAAAAAGGACGGAAATTTGGAAAAAAAAGTTACTGTAGTTTACTTCTCTCTCTCTCTCTCTCTCTCTCTCTCTCTCTCTCTCTCTCTCTCTCTCTAAAGTCCACTTCGTTTTGGGTAATAAAATTGAGAGAGTGTTACGAAGAAAATCTTATTTACGATGATACGGGGAAAAAAATGTTTGTAAAAGAATCTTGTATTGCTATTTTCATACAAACTTCTTTTGACTGATTTTTCCTTCGTAAATATCAGTTTTATTCAAAAATAAATTTATTGAGATTTTTTTAGCATAAAACTTATTAACATTTAAAAATATTTATTGACAAAATTTAGAAATAACATTATAATAGATACAATGTATGATGTATACATTTTGTATTTATATTATTATTATTTTTTTATATAGTAAATTTATTTATAAATTTAGTTATTTGAGTTATTACTATTATTAGCATTCAAAAAACGATAATTATTTTTAAAAAATACCCAATATATTAGGATTAATATTTTATTTTAAAATTATTAATTATTTATTTTATCATTTATTTGCATTCCTGAAAGGATTGAATCATTAATGCTATATACTTTAAGTTGAAATACAGAATTAATAAATGTGTGGTATTTGTAAAATGATGAAATTAGTCCAATGGAATGGAAAGTACTCTTGGGTCTAGCAAAGTGTTCATACTGTAGAATTGCAAGATCATGTATTTATTATTATATTTATTTTTTTCTTTTATTCTTCTTCTTTTCTTTTCTTTTCTTTTTTTTTTTTTTTTTTTTTTTTTTTTTTTTTTTTTTTAGACAACTACTATACACTTACGGAAATAATTAAAAGAGGCATACTGTAGACACACTTTTACATGTAAAGCTAATGAAATATTTTATGATTTTTTTTTTTTTTATCTCCGATAACCCCCATTAAGTGTTATCTTACTCAAACTTCATAAGAAATCTCAAAGCACTCATGTGATTTAAAAAATAATAACTGCCTTAAATATTATGAAAGAGATAATAATTATAATACAAAATATAATATACATCAAAGTGCATACAGGTATTATATTTTGTTATATATAATAAAGTTAAAATATAGCAAAAAGACGTTAAGGGATGGAATGAGAAAGAAGGGTAAGAGATGTATGTTATACATATATGAAGGTCTAGAATTTTAAGTGAAATTCCTCTTCACTTTGAAGTCTCTTTGTTGTATACTTTTAAAACCATTAAACGACATAGTAAGTAGAAAAATAAAAAGTTTTAAAACATAGGGTATCTCAAAAAACTATGCAAAAAGGAAAATAACATGTTATGGATATGGTGTAGTACGAGTATGATGCATAAAAAAAAGTACTTTAAGGAAAGTTTTATGCTGATATTTGGGTTATGTTATAGGATAAACATGAGTTTTAAAGTGTGCGAAATTGAATCGTTCGTTACCTCGTTTACTCTCTCTGTATAGTAATTACTGATCGCTATTTACATAAGGATAACATTGGGATTGTGTACATCCTTTTGTCTTGCCTCCCAAAAACAATGCGATATCCCTTTTTGGTGATATAGTCTTTTTTTTTTTTTTTTTTTTTTTTTTTTTTTCGGGACCACAAAAAACAAGAGTCCACGAACAACCTCTTGTGAAAGGTTGCTAAATTTCAACCAAAACGTATTTTGAATGATAAGATAATATTTTATCATTCAAAATTATACGTTTTGTAGATACGTATTTTGTGTGACCAGGCGAGATTTGCAGATACCGCTAGGCTGTTGATATAGTTTTTAAAACAAAAATTTAACACGGATTTTAATTTCGTTTCCGATACGCATTGAAAATTATGGTTCAATGTATACTTGTACATAATTTGTATATTATATAATAATATAATATATATTCATCTCATGTTAATTCGTTTTCGAATTATAGTTTCTATATAATAATATTATCAAACTCGGACACTTAACATTTTTTCAGTATAGATGGATGCATCTACTCAAGTGGTATTTAAGTTTAGGCTATCATTTAGCTGCAAATTCAGCACATATTATTTATATAATAAAAATAAATATTTAACAAACAAAAATTTAAAATTGCGTCATAAAAAATCAAACTACTTTATTTATTATTTGAAATAATAGTAAAAGTAATATAATAAGATATAAATTTAAATAATAATTTTAATAGAAAGTAAAATAATTATATGGTTTTGAATATTATTTTTAAGGGAATTAATAATAAATTCTGTAAAAAAAAAATTAAAAAATATATATTTCGTATTATGTAATATTTCTGTTAAAGGAATAGACCAGAGAAAAACAAAAGCATTTATATAACAAAACACTTGATGGGACTTACATAAATAACTTAAGTTTGTCACAAAACCTAACAGTAGCCCCGTAGCAGTGATCAGAATATTCAATTTATGCAACCCGCACAACATTTTCATACTAATTTTTGCATGTTTCTGACGTCATAAACATGAATTTTCACGCAATTTGCATATATACTTTACAGTTTTTTCACACTCTCTCGTGGGGCTACATTAACATTCTGGTAAAAATTGTCATCAGATTTGAAGATCCCATTTCTTTTTTATTCATTAAAAAGCACATGTTGTTTTATGTGGTCTATGGCTTTAAGTATTATTGAAAGAGGCAAATATTATAATGTTCCTCTCATACTTGAACTAATCTTATTTCCAACATCGATAAATCAATAAGTTTTCAACATATTATGCACTCTAAGTTAATAAAAAAAAATGCAACACAATGCATTGTATATTATTGCTCATAGATCATATTAGTAAAAATATATAATATAAAAAAATACAAAAAAAAAAAAAATACAAAAAGTATCATCAATCTTGCAAGGCAGGTCCCTGGAGAAATTTTCTGCAATGTTCCTTTTTTTTTTTTTTTTTTTTTTCCTGAAAAACTCAAGTTTGGCGTCAACAATTTATGACTAGACGTCTTTTATCTAATACAAAGAAATGAAAAAAATAAAAATATGTATTATGAATATATTAATTTAGCATAGTATTATTATTATTATTATTTTTTTTTTTTTGCAAGATATATATATATATATTGATATTATTTTTTAACATAAAATATCTTGTCAAATTCAATATTAATGTTTTTTTCTGAAAACATTGACATAAGATAGTTGAACGCAAGATGTATATATACATCTTGGTTGAACGTTACTATTTTGTTATTTTCATTATTCTTAAATTTGAAATTCAGACACTTTAGTTTTAAAAAATCCAGTTTTCTTTTATTTATTTTTATTTTATTTTCCAGCATACAGGTTATATTCTTGTTCTTACTATTTTTTTTAAATTGATATTATTATTTATTTATTTTGAATTTAGTGAATTTTATTTTGTTATAAATAATATAGATTTTTACTAATACAATACAACTACAAAAGCACATGAAATAGCCATGGAAAAAGTAAATTTTTTAAATATAATTATTCATATTTTTCTGCTGTACAGATTTAAAAACATTTTACTGTAAAAGAAGATCAAAAGTGACATTTTTATGAGTTAATTATTTATAGTTTTTCAAAAGTCATGTAATTAATAAATGATTTTAACATCCTATATTACGTTTTAAATGTTAATTTTTTTTTCCTTCTTTCATGTGTTTTTTTTTTTTTTTTTTTTAAATGTATGTTTTTTTCTCTCTTTTTTCCACGAATCTTTTACTCACTCGACGTTTTCGTTTCCTATAGTGACTTTTTTAACAATTTGTACTTTATTTTTGTATGAGTCTTTGCGCCCCCTGTACGTCATTCCTAGCCTCTCTCTCTCTCTCTCTCTCTCTCTCTCTCTCTCTCTCTCTCTCTCTCTCTCTCTCTCTCTCTCTCTCTCTCTCTTTCTCTCTCGATGAGTGTGTAATATGGTATTGTCCCCAGGGTTTTTTAACGTTAATGTACGTTTTAGTATAGGAAGAGAGAGAGAGAGAGAGACTCTTTCCATGCCATGTATATGGTTTACAGTTTCATATAGTGTATACGAGTAAATTCCCAGGATATTTTATTGTATGTTTACTTTATTCTGTTATGATATAGGTAAACCATATAGGCACAAATAAATATTATTTAAAATATATTAATTATTTTTTTTTTATAGTACGAAAGGTAAAATAGTATATTGTTTATTATATAAAAAAAAAAGTATTTGAAATATATTAATGAGTGTATAAAATAGAGCAAAATATGCGCCGACAGAATATGCGATCACAATAATACAAACTAATGCCATATAAACATATATAATGCATATAGCGTCAAGAAATTACCTTTTTTAAAGAAATCATTGAAAATAAGGTATATATTTTATTCGCCCAGGCAGATCATAGTAACTATAGTTACAACAAGCGTTGGTCTTTTTGTCATTTTGTTATCAAGTTTTATTGATATATTATTATAGAAGTGTTATTTTGTTGTGTGTCAAATAAGTTATGTCCAGTGAGTAAGATGTGATGCGCTGATTTTGCGCTACCACCAATGGTTTAATTTTGTTGCATATTGTAATGTTTTGTATTTTTATTGTAATATTATTGGCTCAATTTATGGCCCAGGTTCATGTAATATGGCTGAAATAGCCCGTGCCTTAATAAAAGATTATTATTATTATTATTATTATAGATATACAATTTCTGTACAACATTCAGAATAAGTTGGAAAGATAATGTAGAACAAACATAATGGTGTATTAAAAGTAGCAGTATAATATAGTTTTGAACACAAAACAACAGTAATAACAAAAACATAAATATTTTTTTTTTTTTTTTTTTGTGAGCGTGTAGTATTATGCATGAACAAATCAAAATCAAGTTTTGAATTGGGATAAAAAAATCCAGCTAAGGTGAAATATTTTTAAAACATTATTTACAAAGGTTCTGCATGGAGTAATCTGTCGTTATTCACAATTTCATGAGTAGTGATGGCAATTTCTATCATATTTCTCCAATGATTCAATTATATTATGCTATCAAATAACTAACAAATTAATGAATGAATAAGTTATTGAAGATATCGACACTAGAGCATATTATTCAAGATGTTTTAAACAAATTCTTCTTTTATAATTAATTAAAAGGTTTATACTGATTATGCCTATGCCTATATACTTTATCTATAACTTAAATGATAAATTGCATCGGCTATGAATGAATTACATATTATAGAATGTAACAAAAAAGTAATTAAAATTCACATTTACTTATATGTAATTTTAAAAATTATATTATTAACATTTAAATTATTAAACCATAATTTTTCAGCATTCAACTAAAGTTATTATATATTATCAAATTTCAAGCTCTAAAAAATATAAAAACCGCAGTCCTGAAAAAAAACATAATAAAATGTGTCACTCGTTGTACAAAAAGATATAATAATAAGAGAAAATACTATTACCTTGACAGTGTACACACAAGCCTATTTAAAATATAATAGGAGACAACATTACACATCTACATACAAAGCAAAACATGCAAAAAGAGAGGGAGTAGAAAAGACTAAAGTTAAAGTCAGTGTAGCATTTTCTTCATTTAGTTGTATATACGCACTACGGTGGAAAAAGAGTTAAGACTATAAAGGGAAAAAGTAGCAAGAGAGAGAGAGAGAGAGAGAGAGAGAGAGAGAGAGAGAGAGAGAGAGAGAGAGAGAGAGAGAGAGAGAGAGAGAGAGAGAGAGAGAGAGAGAGAGAGGAGTTAGGCAATGTAGTTTTTATTTAGTATTAGAGAAAAAGTAGAAGGGTATATAACATGCATAAGATCTTTGAGTAAAAATATAAAATAAAGAGTTACAGAGAGTGAGTGAGTGAGAGAAAAAGTTAGGGAAGCAGAAAATAGCCTTTTTCTGTTATATAATGTAATAATATATATATATATTTTTTTTTATGTATAAACCATGTAGAAAGTATTTATTTTATTTTTATATATATGTAAATATTGCACTTACTGTTGTGTAGTATTAGATGATTTTTTTTTTTTTTTTTTTTCAATAGGAATAGTAAAGAAAAAAATTATATTATTTTACAATTACTTTTTTTAGAGTTTTCCATTCCTGATGGGTTGAACTATAGTTATACTGTCATCTATTCACATGTCTTTCTTCTGATTAAATAGTGCATTCTATATATAGCTAGTTTTAGACTCGTAGACGTGTTGAATATTAGTGCGACTCATCAAAACACTAAAAGTCATGGCCTTAGGCATTTTAAGTAATACCCTTTATCTTCTATTATATAGAAATTTGTATTCTAAAAGCCTTTAGGTGATCCAAGTGCATTCATGAATGACACTCATATTTTGTAGCATACAGTAATATAAAAGTAATTATAAACATATTTATATAATATTGCTTAAGTGACAAAATATTTTTTTTAAATATTTTTTTTTAAAAGGATAAAATCTAAGTACTTATATTTACATTAATTTATATTTTATATTCTAAACTATAAAAAATGTATAAAGTATTTTATTATTTTATAATTCATTAAATTAAAAATGAAAGCAAATCATTTTATATGCTTGTGCGTATATATATATATATATATATATATATATATATATATATATATATATATATATATATATATATATATATATATATATATATATATATATATATATATATATAATGTGTGTGTGTGTGTGTGTGTGTTTTATGTTTTACGCTTATAGGTCATTGCAAAATAAGCTAGCAGCGCGTTTGTTTGAGAAATTACAAAAAGCTGTTCTGTTAGGATTAAAATAGAGGATTAACTAACGTTGTCAGTATTAAATCCAACTTCAGCTCTCTCTCTCTCTCTCTCTCTCTTCTCTCTCTCTCTCTCACACACACACACACACACACACACACACACACACACACACACACACACACACACACACACACACACACACACACATGCTCGCTATATGTATACGAATTATGTACTCACTATATATATATATATATATATATATATATACACACACACACATACATACTATAGTCTGTACTCTAAAATACTTAAGTAAAACTCTTATTTTATTCTTTTTGATGTATTTTATACTTTTTTCAATTAATATTTTAAATTTTTACTAAACTTCCTTGTACACTGTACAGTATACAAGCGTTATAAATATTGGCATCTTTTTCACCTATATATACTGTACAATTTTCTTTGTTTATATTTTATACACTTGTCGCCTTTATACAAATTCATATATTTTAACAACTCACACTGTAGCTACATATTAAATCGACCTATTTTTTCTTCTTAAATACAGTATACCAATAAAATTTCTTAATTTAAAAATCGTAAAACTATAATTACAAGTATTATAACTTCTTGAAAATCTTAACTTTTTTAAAATTATAAATAACACTTTTATACAATATTAATAAAAAAAGGTATAGTTCGTGTTTAAAATATAATGTTGAAAAATTTATCCCACGATTTTGTTTCTTTCTTTCTCTTTTACTTTTTTTTTTTTTTTTTTTTTTTTTCTTTCTATATTTGTCCCCTTGAGTTCTTAACAGAAAGTGCTCCCAAAGGTATGCGCAGTATATTATAAACTTAAATCTACTTTAATACTTTCTATCTTAAATCGTTGCTGCTTTCTTTTTATTTTTATAATACTGCAGTAAATATAATGTTACACTTTCAAAAAAAAAAGTATAGTAATTGTCTTCTTACTTAGATTCATAAATTAAAACGTTATTTTATTATATTGCTGCAATTTTTCTATTGTAAAATTTTTTTTACGTAAAATTTGAAGTTAAAATCCTATATTCCTGTACCTAATTTGTAATGTAAACTTTATGAGTTCCTTTCATTAAAGGCGTAGAACATCTTGAACAAAAAACTTGCCTAATATCCTAATATACCTAAATATCAACGTTAATTTGGCCATAGTTATTGATTTCCAATTTATTTTACATTTACAAAATAGCAGCTGCGGGTTTGTTACGTCACAGCTCACTAGTCCACGTGCTTGGAAACAGGCGAACTGTGACGTCACAAACCCGCAGCTGTCATCTTGTGAATGGAAAATAAATTAGGAATCAATCATTCCTGACAAATCAACGTTGATATTTAGGTATGTTAGGATATTACACATATTTTTTGTTCAAGGTGTTCTACGCCTTTAAATATTATAATAATTAAATATACATTCTCCATTCGTTGAAATGCATTGAGCTCACCATTATTCCTTATTTGTTAAATTCTTTATAAAGTTAATTAATTCTTTAGTTATATTTATAATAATTAAAATATATATATTTACAATTTTTATTAAAATATGACACTATTTAGCCCACACATTAAACTAATTTATTTTTTTAACAACAAATAATATAAAATATTAATAAAAATATTTTTTTACTATATATTATTTTATAAATATTTAAATAATAAAATTAAAAATTTAAATTTATATGTATAATATAATAAAATATGTATATTTCATTACGTAAAAAATTTAGAAAAAAAAAAAAACATTCTCTTATATTTTTTTTCCCTCACATATTACACAATATATTTTGTCTGTGTTAATATAAGTCCCTTGTACGAAAAACCACATAATTACGGAGTTGTACGAAAGCGGAGAGACGTATATGGTAACTTCGGTTAGAGAGAGAGATACGGGGGGGGTAGGTTTTTCACTCCTGATAAGCTGAACAAAATTAACTCATTAATTATGTAAATTCATTGGAAATGCAAGAGAATGAAAAAGGGGGGGTAGTAGTACATATTGTTCTATATATATGTATATACATATATAGAGGGTTGAAAAAAAAAAAGTTAAAAAAGCAAATTACTTTTTTTTTCTCTAATATTGTTCATTTTTTTTCAACATAATGCTTTAGAAATGTTAAATTATATTATAATTAAACAGGGTTACCAAAATAATTTGAGGTTATATTTGCATTAAATTATGCAATTTTTGAGATTTCATTAAAATAATTCTTAAATATTATAAAGCTTTATGTAACCCACTATACAATTAAAATTGCAAAACATAATTTTAATTGCACTAAAGTTTTAAAAAAAAAAAAAAAAAATCTCACCATTGAAATACTTGTATGAATCATTGTTATAAATATTTACTAGTTGTAATGTTTTTTTTCCTACAATTTTTATCTGAAAAGGTTTTTTAGAACTCATAGTTCAATAAGACATCCTGTTTCGAGTATTTCAATCTTCAAATGCAGTCAGTTGAAAGAGAGACGTTCCGATAGAAACATGAACCAAAATTTTAATTGTGTAAAGTGTATTATTATAATAAATATGTGCAAATTTGTATTGTTTCAATGTAATTTTCATACGTTTTGACTTGTGCATGACTATGTGTAGCAGTTTTTTGAAAACTACTATAAGATGGAATGTATGTGATTTTATGATTTTATGTTATATACTTTTTTTTGTTGTTTTTTTTTTACGATTTTTTTTTCTACGCATTGAATTCTATGTTTTTAGGTTATTCTTATTATTATTATTATTAAAAAGAACATTGGAAGTTTTACAAGTTTTATATTCTACTTCTAAAAGTAACATTGTATCAAAATAATTAGTTGACCAAATAGTCGCGAGCGTTTTTCCTCATTTAGCCTTACACTCTCCTCCCAGCCCTCCACATTTTCATTCCTATACCTAACATATTTAGTATATAAAAAAGAATAAAATTAATTAAATTAATTTCATTTTTACCTTAGAATAAAATAAATAACTTTCTTGAAAAGAAGAGAGAGAGAGAGAGAGAGCGACGTTTAATAAATTTTATTTTCTTGTAACCATATTTAATTAAAATTGTGCTTGCCAAGAGAAAATTTTCTGTACAAATATTTATATCGACCAAAAAAATACTTCTTATAAACGGTGTATATAAAATATAATTAATTAAATATATATCAAAAACACAAGGGAAATATAAGTATGTATAGGGTACTGAGTATAAAAGGTATGCTGCAAAGAATTTATATTATTTTCTAATATTTTACAATATATTTTGATTAATTATTTTTATTTATATGTTAAAATTGATGCCTTAAATAATTTTTATTTTAAAAATAGAGGGGCATATTGATATTTTGCATTAAAATCGTGAAAAACCAATCAAGAGTGGTGTTAGTTTTATTTGAAATAAGATTTAAATTTTGTTTGCCAAAAAGTATAAAAATTCATCATTCATTTATTGCTCCTAGATAATTTAGACTTTTTTTTTTTTTTTTTTTTTTTTTTTTTTGTCTTTGCTAAATTAACCATTTGTTATTATTTAAATTATGCTCTATAGTATATCAATAGTGATATTCATAATGCA
The DNA here is from genome assembly GCA_949318235.1 of Ecdyonurus torrentis. NCBI lineage: Eukaryota > Metazoa > Arthropoda > Insecta > Ephemeroptera > Heptageniidae > Ecdyonurus > Ecdyonurus torrentis. The sequence continues at coordinate 8,936,429 of OX439133.1, read as the reverse complement.
TAACAATGAGTTAAGGGTTAAGTACTTCTAATTTGTATTTTTCATCGGTAGGGAAATGATCCGATTGAAATAATAAATTTTTCGTATTGTCAACAAACTTAATAAAAAAAGAAAAAGTTATTTGTGTCATTATTATGTATTGGGGGGGGGGGGGGGGTAAAGAGTTATTATTATTTTTTTAATTAATTATTAAATAGTTTGTATTTTCAATTATGATGTCTATCCTTTTCAAAGTCTTAGGAAATAATGTGTCGTTTACAATTTTTTTAAAAATAAATTTAATAAATATTTATAATATTTTTTTATAAAAAAGAAACTTTACATTTTTATGATTAAAACTTAGGCTTATTATCATTATTTTACAAGAATACACAGTTTCCTCCTCACATTATCACCGGAAAGTGCATGCATACAGTAAATACAAATACACTCGTGCACTTCAGGGCAAAAGGAAATCTCAACTCACTTTAGCGTAAAAGAGGAAAAGAATGTAAAATTTAACCATGTTTTTTTTATCCCTCAGTAATTTTGATTATTAATGAAAATAATTGTGTGTTTTTTTGTTTCAGGTATGTGTTTCATTGGAAATTATTATTACATGTTGGTGATGGGTGAGTGGAAAAATCAAGTTATGGAAAAATTGGAACAAAAATAAGTTAAATTTTTTTTTTAAATAACTGAAGTAATATTAGTATTAATATGATATTAATGTCAAGTCTAATCATCGTTGTTATATACTTTTATAATACAATAATTACTAGAGAAAATTGTTTAGGAAATTTTAGTGTAGGATTAACAATAATAATATAAAATATAAAATATGAAGGGGGAAAAAATGCGGTTGATGAAACCAAAATAAAAGGATACAAATATAGTACGAGAGAAATTAGAGCAATTGAAAACTTAATGCAAAGCAAAGTTCTCTAATTTTAATAGTTAAAAGTAGGGGGATTCATTGCTCGGACATTTTTATGAAAAGAATTCCTTTTATTTTGGATTAACAACATAATAACAATACTTTATTAAAACTATGTATACCTTGACACTATATTAAATTACTATATCAAAAACTAAAAATAATGTAAATAGTATAATATCAAAATTGACATTCTAAGTTCAATAAAAAACGGGTACATATGGGGGGAGTAAAAATCTGAAGAGAGAAATAAAAAAAAATAATGACATAATTTTAAAATTAAAACTACAAATATGCCAATATCAGAATGTTTATATTATATTATAAAAGTAAATTGTAATAATTGTAGTTTTTAATAAACGTATTACAAAATTATTATAAAAAAATTATGCATGTTCTTAATAAATTTGCCAAAGAAAAGGCGACGTTAAAAAAAATTTGTTCTCTCTTTCGTTTAATTTTCTAAACTCAAGTGACACGAACAAAGATTAATATTTTCTGACTTAATCCATCAAGTGTCTTTTTTTTTTTTTTTTTTTTTCCATCTCAAGATATTTTAATATTTTCCATTTTTTTTTTTTTATATTATACATAAATTGACGCTAAATTATTGCAATAAAAAATTAATAAATTAATAAAGATTTTTCATAAGTTTAAAATGCCGTGAAGTTTATCATACAAAATTCGTATATTTACTTGTATCTTTACGTAATATTTTAAGTAATTTTAAGTGTTTTTTTTTTTTTTTTTTTTTTTTTTTTTACAACCGAGAAGTGACTTTAAAAAAAAACTTGCATCACAAAGTCTGTAACAACGATGTTATCTCTGTGTAGAAAATTATTTAATATTTCTGATCTTGTTGCAGTAACCCCCCCCCCCCCCTCCCTAATGCTTAAAATGCTGCTATGTTTAAGGTTAAACGATAGTTAATTATCATACAGTAAGTTTTTCCCGCGCTCTACACTGATAAGCCTTTATTAAAAATTTTTAAAGGTAGTGAATAGATAAGATATTTTGTATAGCAAAAACATGAATGTAAAATTGCAGTAAGGATTTCATAGTTTTTGAAAATTTTAGATAAATTCATAAAAATAAAAAAGTGTAATCAGCTACTTCAATAACTTGTAAATTCTAAAACGATATTTAACGCAAGTTCTCCATTCATAACATTACAAAAATAATGTACAACGCGACATTTTGAACAATTTTTATATAAAAAATAAAAATTCAAAAAAGTTTTTATATTAAATTTTTAATGTTACACTTTATTTTTAATGTTGTTTCATTTTTTTTATATAGAATAGGGAAAAAACTAACTTCTTTTGTTTCTTTCCCATTGTGCATAGAAAAGTTATTCTTCACAAAATAAAGTTGAATACAGGGAAGAAAAAAAAAGTTGTGAAAAAATATAGTAGAATTAAAATTTGTTTGTAAAATGAAATTATTATATCTTAAAAATAGCGCGTGTTCATGTTAAAAAAAAATGAATAAATTGTATCAAAAAGTCTGCTATTAAAGTAAAAACAACAAGAAAGTATTTTAAAGAACTTATTTCTAATAGATAGTGTGCAAAACTTATATATATCTGACTTTATACTTTTCTTTTGTTTTATTTTGAAATCTCTAAGGATTTGTACGCTCTTTTCAACGTTTACTTTCACAGTTTATCAATTTTGCATAAACCCATCGCGTATAAAGTTTCTACGTATGAAAAAAAAAAAAAAAAAAAAAAAGTTTTCCTATGCATATGTGAATTAATTTCCCCTCCTCCCACCTTCCCAAAATAATATTATCATAATATCGATAAAATTACAATGATAATGTCGTATTTTAATGAATACAAATAATGAATTAACATATTGTATTATTATGTAATAAAAAAAGGCATTTATATGATGATAATAATTATAATTTCTTAAATTTCTTTGCATTTTATTATGAGATGAGAAAATGGAAATATTTGCATATTTACTATTCATAGCAATAAAAAAAACTCCGTTTAACGTTAAAGGCATAGAACTGAAGAAATCATTAGCAAAACACTTGATAGGACGTATATAAATAACATTATACTTTTGACTCAAAACCCAACTGCAGCGCCGTAGAAGTGAGCAGAAAATTTCGTCTTATGCAACCCGCACAACATTTTTATAGTAAATTTAGGAATAGTTACTCAAATAGCACAGTATTTTTACGCTCTCTTGTGGGGCATTCTAATAAAAATGTTCATCAGTTTTAGAGATCCAATTTTGTGTTTAATCTTTAAAAAACACATGTTGTTTTATGTGGTCTATGGCTTATTTATTCCTTAAATTTCAGTAATTTAATGGCTTGAGACTTTAAATGAAGCAATCACTTTTATTGGCGTACATTTGAATAAAATTAGGAAATAAAGAACAAAATTTATCTTCGTGCGTAGGTAAACAAATATAAATGTAATTTCTTTGCACTATAACTTTGATTATTTTACAAATAAAAGGTTATGTATATTAGGTGAATAAGGACACATGAATTATTTATTTCGTTTAACAATTGTATCTGTTTTTATATATACATAACAAAAAGTAGACTGCATACAAGACCATTTTTGCAACATATTTTCATGAACGTTCCCACGAAAAAAGAAAGTGCATCCGAACAGTGTTTTGACAGTGTTTCGAAGGATTTGGAATGTATTATTGTAGGGTTCCTCCTGTATATGTTTTAATATGTATAACTTGCAAAAAAAGTGAGGAGAGATTACTATGTTTAAAGTACATTCCTCATAAAGTGTTCAAAATGCATTTTCAAAAAAATAATAATAATAATAATAATAAATCAATAAAAAAATAATATAACGTATTTATTAATTTATGTTTTTGTTTCATTTCAACGGTGACTTATTATTTTAAAAAATGCAATACATGTAATAATAACTAACATAAAAAGAACTTTAAATGACACCCAAAGTTAATTAAACATGGATATTAAAATTTAATGAGATTTCGCATATACGTATATAAAACATTATTTCAATTGTTCTCCAATTGTTCTCCATAATAAAAAATAAAAAAATAATAAAATTTTTATTGTTATAACAACGTAAAGAATACAAGTTATATAGAAATGCAAAAGAATAACATTTCAATAAAAAAAAAATACTTTTTATTATTCTTATTATTTTTAGCCATACCTGTTGCTAATATTGAAAAATAATATAAAAAAGTTATCATGAAAATTTATGATTGGTGAACATTTGATTGGTTGAGATAAACAATTCTGATGATTCTATTGGTTCATACTACAAACAAGGTAGGTGGAGCTTCACCACACACAAAAAAAAAAACATACCAAAAGATTTTTTCTTTTTTTAATATAAAAAAAATATTACATCACGAGTTAGAGAGAAATCATTTTTACGTGAGAGAGACATAGAGAAAGAGAGAGAAACAGAGACAGAGAGAGAGAGAAAGGGAGAGATTTTCCATCTGTATTAGCTGCAACATAAGGATTATTAAATGTTATTAACTGTAAATTCGTGTTATAGTTAGTAAATTATATATTAGATTTTAATTTCCTAAGTACTAAAATGGTTGTTATATAATGGTATTGATAGTTAATATATATATTTTTTTATGTATTTGTCACCTCATTTATTAAAAATGTGACGAAGGGATATTTTTTTAATCTTAAAGTATAGTTTATAAAAGAGGGTTCAATTTGAATTGCTCAATGATTGAAGTTTTTGAAAAACATTATACAATTATTATTTTTACCTTCCTATTCAATATTACATAGCTTTTAATGCAAAAATAAAAACACAATAAAGATACGATAACTTACTTCACTTATGATAAAAGCGACTAAAGCAACAATTTTTATTTTCGTCAAATATGAAATCTTTCTCTGATCTTTTACTAATATAATATAATTTCCAACAACTATACGTATTTTTTTCCCACACCTAGTATACAATTATTCATGAAAAAATAATCAGGAAAGATAGCAACAAGGAGCGATAAAAGTATAATTACAAATAATAATAATAATAAAATAAAAAATTAAGGCAATGAAATAATACCACTAACACACGATGTGTGTCGCTGGCATTATAGTTTGCTGTCATTTTATGTAATTGATAGCAAGTTCAGCAGTTATTTTCAATAAGATTTAAAATATATAAGAATAATATATGTTTTTATTTATTTATTGACCCAGTCAGTTCAAGCAATGTGTTAAGACAAGTGTTGTGAATTTATCGTAATTATTTACAAAAACATAATTATACAAACATTGCTGAGAATAAAGTAAAATCAAGAAACAATGCAAATATATACAAGAGCAATTACATGAAGAAAAAAATGTGAAGATTATAGTATACATTATAGGGTGTATGCGGATAATGTCATATTCAATGCGATTGGACGCCATACTGGAGTAATGAATAACATTGCTCAGCACAAGACTGCATTTTTGGCTATTTTCTTTGGGGAACTGGTTATTTTTTTGTTATTATTATTTTTCTCACATTCTTGAGATACGTAATTCAGTCTATTATACCAGCATCAATGCTCTCAAAAATATTGCTTAGTATTTTTAAACTGTTGAAATGAGTTATATACCGGCCCATGTATTGAGTTATCCAACGTTGCGTCGACTTTATAATGCATAGACCTTATAATAACAACACTTAATCAGTGAGTAACTATATAGTGTCCATTAACAGCGTGTGCACACATTATTACATCATCAATTTGAGAGTTCAAGAGCGTCACTACAAATTTTTTTAATTAACTGTTAATCTGTTGTAAAAATGTCTCAAATTAAAAATATTTAACACTTTCAATGCGGAATCTAAGTATATATAGAAATACATCAAATGAAACCATATATTGAATACGATTCTTTTGGTAAAATGATAATATACGTATATCCTGTTGTTATAAGAGTAAATTTAAATTGATATTTTCCTCTATGTTGCTGCGTAGATATTTTATATGATAAAAAAATGATAAGTCTCGTCTCGTATTATCGAAAAGAGATGAAAGTCTTATGTTGTCGTTTATATATATATATATATATATATATATAAATAAATATTATATAAAATACTGATGTGTAATATATCTTTTGATAAAGTTTTAGGATGCTTTTGTGATGTTACTAAACACAAAATTCCATACATGCCAACAAATATGTAGTATGTGTCATGTGGCAAAGAGCTTAAGTCATGTATGTTCATATGCAAAATTAATTAAAATATATATACAATAGCAAGTGTATATATAATACTTTTAAATTTAAATGATATTATAGAAATCTTCTCTTTTTTTTTTAAAGAGTGTTGCTTGACTACACTTAAAAAATAAATGTTGACTCACAACGCACAAATAAAAGAAGAGTGCGTTTACGAAATGCTTTGATTGTGCGTCAAAGCTAGAGTTTATTTTCACTAAATATTCAATCTTGTAGAGGCTATAGTGTCAATGCAAGTACTGTATATTAGGTAAAAAGTGAGAATTTATAATGGCATATTCAACGATATTTGTGTCACTTTATACCAAACAGACAGTACATTAAAGATACTCTCTTTCCAAACATCAGAGTATACCCATTTCACTAGTAAACTGATAATTATGCTAGCCCATTTTTAACTTAAAGGCGTAGAACGAAAAAATTGTCTAATATCCTAATATACCTAAATATCTAAAATGTTAATTTGGCCGGAGTCTTTTTTTTTTTTTTTTTTTTTTTTTTTTCATTCAAGAAATGTCAGATGAGAGTTTATATTTTATAACGTCAGAGCTTGCTTGTTTCCACGCGCTTGACCCAGGTGAGCTGTGACGTCATAAACTCTCATCTGACATTGTGTGAATGGAAAATAAATTAGAAATAAATGACTCCGGTCAAATTAAAATTACTATTTAAGTTATGTTAGGATATTAGATCAGTTTTGTGTTCAACAGCATAATATACTATATTTTATAAAAACTATGTGTTGTTAAAACACAAGGTTTAAAAATAAACATTGCTGATACGAACATAAATATTATGCTGCCAGCAAAATTATTAATGCTGTTTTAATTTAGCATCATATATATGCATCACATATATATATCTACGTAATTTATTCAATCCGTGTAAACAGTATCCATGCACTGCATAAGTAAACATTCACTGCAGGTAAACGCAAAAAAAAAAAAAAAAAAAAAAAAAAAAAAAAACTTTAAAAAACTTTAAAAAACTTAAAAAAAAACTTAAAATAATAATAATAATAAAAAATAAAAAAAGGAAATATATCTCGGAAGTTAATGTTGTTAAATTTCTTGTAAAAATAAATAAATTTAAACTAAATACTATCGATGAATTCAAGTACACTCAAAAATTAAACCACGCAACGCATGCGCAAATTCTTTAAAATAATATTTAAAATCAGCTATTGAATCGACCATATAATATACAATATATTGAAAAATCTAATTAATTAAATCACCACCACTATATATATATATAAAAAATATTAAATATAATGTAAAAAAATTCATTAGAGAATTACTTAATTAAATTGTATTTACTTTTAATTAAAAAACATGATTTTAAAAACAATATGTAAATAAGTATTTTATTTAATATACCTATGTATTTACACGACAAAAAAACAAAGAAAATTTATATATTTATTGTAAATTGAACGTATATTTAATAAAATAAAATCAATATTTGTAATGATTAACAAAATTATTATGTAAATATAAATAAATGTAGTTAAATTATTAATTAATTAGGTGTGTTATAATTTTGTTTGAGGTTGAATATGTAAATAAACATAATATAATATATAAAATGATGTACTGTACACTACGTTTAAAATTAATATTTATTTAGTTGAATGATATATACATATACAGTAATATTATATACATTATTATTATTATTGAGACATTTATTTTAATTATTTATTTAAACAAAATTTTACTATTGGTTAAATATTACACTTTTTTTTTTAATTCCTTTTTTGATGACGTCAATCTACCGAAATCAGTTTCAGGATAAACAATTATATTATAGAGGTTTTATTAACTTAACCTGAAGCTGTAAAAATACTATTTTGTTTTTATTTAATATTTGATGAGGGAGAGAGAGAGATAGGCAGACAGAGAGAGAGAGAGAGAGAGAGAGAGAGAGTATACTGTATAGTTCATTATGTACAAAAAAAAAATACCCAAAATTTATTTAAATGTTGATTTAAACGTGTTTGTTTTTTTGTTTTTCAATATGCCAATAAAGTTTAAAACCATATTATTCTACATTTTTGCATCAATCAAATTATTGGTTATAATTCTTAAAATTTATAAAGGAGTAAATGTCATTAAATTATCATGTAATTAAACTTATTGCGCAATGCAAATATAGTTCAGTGTGAACAGAACTTGAGTTTTTTTTTTTTTTTTTTTTTTTTTTTTTTTTTTTTTTTTTTTTTAGAACATTTTAGGAGCAGGCTTGTGCTTCAAAAAAAATCTATATAGCACTTTTAGTATTTTGGTGATTTGATGAAAATATTTTTTATTTATAGTATTCAATTATACTGTATATATTCACTAAGAAATCTAAATGTGTACTCTAACGAACAAATGTTTAGAGATAACCTATACGAAATGCATTGATTGTGTGTTAAAGTACGAGAATAATTTTACTTGATGTTCAAACTGGTATAGAGGCTAGTGTCGATGCAGGTGTATTGAAATAAGTGTAAAAGATACATAGGTTCTGCGTAAACATTATATATAGAGTATTCTCTATATCCATTTCAACTAGTATACTGTATCCATACACTGGTAGTGAGTAAACATTCAATGGTAGAATAAAGAGTAAACATATAAAATGCTTTAAAAATATCTATAGTATCAAATTTGGGATAATTTTAGGTATACTTTCTATGCATTAGAATTTAGTACAATATATGCATGAGTGTTTAAAAACAATGCAAAAGTATAAGTATCATTTTTAAAGTATACTACAGTATATATAGCTTCTACTACTTTTTATTATTTAGGGCAAATAAAAACTATATATTTGGAATACATAGATACAATTTTAAAATTAAAATATATTTTGTCATATCGCACAAAATTACACAGTTGTTAAGCATATATAATACGCATTTTAAAAATGCATTTCTGTCCGACATTTAATTTTTTTTAAAAGTGCTACACTACTATACGTACATAAATATTTCCTTTTCTGCAAAAAAAAGAAGAAGAAAAAAAAAAAAGCTCTTTAAAAACAAAATTTCTCTGTAATATTTATTATTTATTTCCCTATTTGTTTTCTTATAATAATAAATAAATATTTTTTATATCATTTCTCTCCCGGCTGTTACATAGTAATAAATACTTAATATTTATATACATAAAAAATATGTATATTTCAATGTATTTTATATGAAGTCACACAAATCATACTACAATAACATACCATAGAATATTTGATATTTGAAATTCAATTTATACTATATAAATATTGATATGTCATTTTGTTTCATTTATATATATATATATAAAAGTAAAAGAAAATAACTTTAGGATATATCAAATTACATTAATAATAAATAGCATTTTTAAATGTGAATATTTTATTTATTTTTAATTTAATTTTTGTTATTTTATGCTTGAAGAATTTATGTGATTTTTTTTCCCTGTAGTTTTCTCCTAAAAAAAAAATAGTTTTGCTCAATGGAGAGGTTTCAAAATTCTTCAACAAATATAAGAATTGTGTATGGTTGCTTTTCTAATCGATTATATTTCAAGAAAATTTTGATATTTGTAATTAAAGTATAAATTGAATCAAGAAATCGACTTTAAAAATATAGGGTTAAATTCAAAGTTTGAGCATGATGTCATATTTAATGCGCTTTTACGCCAAATTGGAGTAATGAAAAATATTGGCTAGAATTGGAAAAATTCGTTTATAGCTATTTTCTTTGGGAAATTGGTTTAATTTTTAGTTATTATTATTTTTCTAACATACTTTATTCAACCTATTAACAGCATCGATGCTTTCAAAAATACTGCAGTGCTTTTAAACTAGCAAAATGAGTTATTTTCCTATGCGGCTCATGTTATTGAGTGATCCAACATGGCGTTGACTTTAACATGAATGCATAAAACCTATACAGTATAATATTTATTTATACATAATTAAAAATAACCTTATTTTTTCAAAGATTATGAAGTGCTAATAGTAATAAATTGATAATTATCAATTTTCAATAAAAGTTTGATAATATCCCATAAAATGTGTTCAATTATATACAGTATATATATTTTTTTTTTTTTATTTTTTTTTTCTTATACTTTATGTTGTTTCGAATACGAGAATTTTTGTCCCGTATTTTTGAAAATATATTGCAAAATAATAATTATAAATTTAAAAAAGTACAAGAGAGTTGTTAATTAAAATAAACATTCTTGAGCAAGAAAATAAAGTCATAATTTACTTTTTTTGTAACTATAATTATTTATAATATAATGTACAGTGTATGTATACGCTATATATAAGGTATATATCAATTTTGAGGGTACACAAAAATAATTACTTTAGATAAAATATATTATATTATTAAGATGTTTGTTTTTCCTCGCCTTTTATACAAGCTTTTTGAAAAACAAAAATGATACATAGTTAACAAACATCACCCAAAAATTGTTTCACTAATTAAATTCTAGCATTTTAACAAATATATACTTTAAACTGTTTAACTATACAGCCTGTTAAAATACAAGGTTTAATAAAAATAAGGGAGGTTATACAAAATATTTAATATAATTTTAATAACTTTATTGTGTAATTATTATATTAATTTTATTTGTTTATTTATTATTATTAATTTCACAAAATAATTTTCTTATTTATATTTTTTATAAGTAACATTTATATTAATAACACCATAACAACAAATAATTAGATTGTAATTAGCAATTTTTCGAACCAATTGTGCAAACATGGCAATAATTTAGAGTGGAAAATTACGTTTGAATTCCTCGTAATGTATTAACGGAAAAGGAGTAAATGTTATTATATACTTATTTGTTTTGAAGATGTAATACTCGTATTAAGTAATTCGAGGGTTGTACAAAAAATAATCAAAAGTCGAAGTTAAATATAGAAAATATATGTGTAGCAAAATTACATTACTTAAGATTATAACTCCTTTCAAGATTTACTTTCATCTTGGTCAAAATCTGTTGCTATAAATCGCATTTACCTTCTTTTTTTTTAATTCGCAAGATATTTTTAGTATTACCTTATTAATAAATATAATCATGGATTGTTTAACTAGTGGACTGTTTCTTTATGTTAATAACTTTAAAACAAAACAACACGCATATGCAGTACATTTTGCTCTTTTATATATGAAAAAATAAAAATACACCCCTTATTCTTCTTGTTTCAACCCCCCTTAACATAATAATAACTAGGGTATATTTTATAAATTATAATGAACATTTCGCATATTATATATTATTCACATTTTGTTGCAAAAATGCGTATATTTTTCATAATAATTGTGATATTAGTTGGATTTTTGTCTTTCTTTTAATCACACTTAAAAATTACTGCAGGAATAATAATTTAGCAAACATGATTTATTTACATTTTTTTGTTCTATTTTTAACGAAAATTATATAAATATTTACGTAATTCTGGTAAAAAAAATTGTACCTTCTTTTAGTCTATTTTGTGCATTTAAAAAAAAAAATCATAATCCTTATGCAAGAAATAGTACGTAGCAAAAAGAAAACTGTAACTCTGCATTCGTAAATCAAAGCATTATTTTTCTTTCTAATGTATGCTAATTAAAATTAACCTGATGGAGTCCTTTTAATTAACAAAACATTTTCTCTCTCCCTCTTTTAATTTATATATATATAAAATATATACGTATAAACAATACAAACTTTTTATTTTATATTTCTAAACATAAAATAACAGGTTAAAATAACCTCAGGCTTTTCATTTTTTTTTTAAGGTAAAAAAATGTATGTGGGATGCTCATTTCTCATATATTTCTATTACTGAAGGGGGAAAAATAATAAGGTTTCTTTTACTTATTTTGCCGCTAGAAAAAACATACATTTTTTTTTCTAGAAATAAAAATTGAAGACTCTTTTTAATTTTGTTTTTAAACAATCTTTTATCTTATACTTTCATCATTAAAAAAATTGAGATTCAGATATTTTTTTGTAACAGGTATACTATGTAATATTAGAGCAATTTTTTTTCTTTGGTTGACGTGGTTTTAGTAATTGGTATATATATATATATATATATATACCAATTAGAATTATAGCCATTAGGCAGTGTAGGAAAATATAGAATGTAAATTGCAATATAAGAATTGTTGGAATTATAATTTTTCCATATTTGGTAGTTATGCAAAAAAAAAATAATAATAATAATAATAATAATAAAAAAAATTATAAAAAAAACTTTTTCTCCTTTTTTGATTTTACACAACCTCTGGTGAAGTTTGAATGGTTATTACTTCTAGTTAAATTCATAAATAATTTTAATAACTAACTACATAATGATATACGTCTCTTTTATTATTAATATTTTTTAAACTTATTAAAAAAGTTGCCACACTTTTCAACTTTTTAATTTTTACTATACAAAATATTTAAAAATATTCTTGCAAAAATGGCAATAATTTATTATTATCTAATATTTTCCAATAAAACCGAATTAAAAAAATAATAAAATAAAATGCCAAAAACTTTCAAGCTCGGAAAAAAGCTAGTCTTATCAACATTATTTACTAATTAAATAGTAATAATAAATTTTATAATAATAATAATAATTTACTGTTTTTTACTGGGCGAAATCAGGTATGCAAGCTTCTTACTGAATCTGCGTTACAGTAGGTGTATGTATATATATATATATATATATATATATATATATATATATATATATTAAAAATTTGACACTTAATATAGCATTATATGATTTTTAAAGACAGTAACGAGCACTGCAAAGTCATCGAAATTAACATTGCTAGCATAGAAAATATATTCGCAATCACCGTAAAACTAAGGTAAAATATGCAAACCCGCTCAACTTCGGCAGCTTAATACATGCTTAAATAATTCTGTACATTTTGTAAACTTTATATAAAAGTAATTCAAATTTGTCAATTTTTTCATGAAAGTCATGAATTCAGTTTCTTCTGTCAGGTTTATATTAGTTTTTAATCTAGGTAACGATTAGTTACTAGATAAGTTTACGTATTGTTATAAAATTAACAAAAATTTGTAATCGTGAAATTATTTCAATAAAATGATAATTTATAATTTAATAAATATTTAAAAAGATTCTTGCAAAAACGATAATAATTTATTATTAACTTAATATTTTCCAATAAAACCTAAATTAAAAAAAAAATATATATATATATATAACTGTATAATATACATTCTTTTTCAAATATTGTACAACATGTGTTAATATAAAGATAGTATAATAAAGTTCAATTAACAATAACATAAGATATGATTTTGATACTTATTGTAAGTTACAATCTTATATATAGGAAAAAATAAAGTTAATATTGTTCGTATGGAAGCAGCACGAATTGAACATTTATTATAACTTTTTGTTAATAATAATGTAACTTATGTTTTTTATTGCGTTGATAAAGAAGATTTTCAATTGTCTTTTATGTTATATTATTAAATTGATTAAGTTTATTAAATTTTATTATATTTTGTTCATATCCAACAGTATTTTATATCATGATAACTCTATAAACGATTTGAAATGTCAATAATATCAATTCAGTCTTAATTTCAGGAATATTAATTATTAAAAGACGTATTAATAACACAAAGTGAATATTAAAGGCAGAGACCAGAAGAAAACATGAGCATTTATACCACAAAACACTTGATAGGACTTACATAAATAACATTATTGGTCTCAAAAAGCGCTGTGATCAGTGACCAAAAAATTTAGCTTTATGCAACTTGCATAACATTTTTTTTTTTTTTTTTTTTTTTTTTTTTTTTTTTTTTTTTTTACTAATTTTTGCTTGTTTTTGACGTCAAAAACATAAATGGTCACGTAAATAGCATACTTTACAGTATCTCTTGTGGGCCAACATTTACATTCTGGTAAAAAGGGTCATCATCAGTTTTGGTGATCCTATTTTGTGTCTAAATCAGAAAGCAAAGTTGTTTCATAAAAAATGGCTTTAAAAAATTACTACAATTTTATATATACATAATATATTATGTATTTTTAGTATTTTTTTTTTTTTTTTTTTTTTCGAAGAAAATATTGAAACAAAGTTTGTAAGAATTTTTTTATTGCTAATCAAAAGTAATATTAAAAAATAATCACCATAAAAGAAAAAAAAATGCATATACATACTAAAAGGAAATTATATCTCGGAGAAAAAAAATAATAATAAAAACTCTTTATTATCACACGTACTTTACTTTTCCCCCTCTCTTTATAACGTGCAATTTTTGTAACCGGAAGTCAATCTTATCGTAATGTCACGTCAGTTAGGTTACTCGCCAAAAACTTTATACAATACCATGTGTCATATTAACTAAAAGGGGACAGAAAAATATTGAATATTTCTTATATTTATAAAGTGTTAGTGACTATACGATTTTATTATATATAGTTTACTCACCTGTGATTATGATGATTCATGTAAGTGTATAAAAGTAATAAATTTTTGATTTTGCACATTTGTTAAATGTAATATTTTGTCTTGGATTCATGACTTTTTCTATTATTTGTATTATATTTCGAAGTAACTTTCGTAATTTAAGGATGTTAAAATTGAGTCAAAAAATCAAGTGTGCACACTTGTGTGTGTTAGAGAGAGAAAGAGAGAGAGAGAAAGAGAGAGAGAGAAAGAGAGAGAGAGAAAGAGAGAGAGAGAAAGAGAGAGAGAGAAAGAGAGAGAGAGAGAGAGAGAGAGAGAGAGAGAGAGAGAGAGAGAGAGAATACGATATTATATATTTTGATTCTATTTATTTTGATAGTATGTTAAGTAAAAAATAATTGATTGTGCTTTTTTTTCCCTTCCTATATCGTAACTATGTAGAAAAAAACTTTGAAAATATGAACTCATAATGTATGTCTCTTTTACAAACATAATGCTATCATCGAACCTATGAAACTATTTTTATTTTTTCGAAACTTTTTTATCCTTCAAAATAAAAATTACACAATAGTTCGTCTTATACACAGTCTCTAGTTCAGTGTCTTATTATTAACTATATTTTTACTGCATTATAAAATTCAACTTCATCATAGTTAACAAAAACTGTGCATTTCTATTTCAAACATCGATAATTTTCACACTTTTCTCAAAGTATAAGTTAAATTATTGAGTTATTTTATTGATTAAAAATGTATGAAAGAGTTTTATATAGTTACTAAGTGTGAAGAAATAAAAGTAGAGGTATAATATTTTTTATTATTTAACATTATGGTTAAGAAAAGGGGTTGGTAAAAAAAGTAGTTTTCTGACAAATGTAACTATTAACACAGATATAAAGCAAAATGTTACCACTTTTTTCTCTCTCTATTTCAGATTTTTTTTCTTTCTTTCTCCCTTCTATTTCTATTTCTCTCTAAGGTACAATACTTAAAAATAAAGTATCTTAAAAAATGTATGTGAAACTTTATTTAAGTTAAAAAAATGTTAAACTAACTTTACTTTTTTAAATAATTTTATGTTTTAAATTTATATTTTGAATATTTATACTTGAAATATAATAATATTAAATTTAATTATTAAATTTATATTATATATTTTTTAGTATTATTAATTTTTATTTTATATAATAAAAGTTGTGTTACTTAAATGGATTAACTATAATTAAACTTGTTTCTTTAGCATTATTTGCAGTAGTATTCCATTGTACAGATTACACCTAAACTTGAATATTCAAAACTACTTGTATGTTTGATCAGTGAAATATGAAGTGAATTATTAATCCGCCAATATGTATTTACATCAGTGTGGTCAGATGTTTCAATTTGTCTACAAAACATTAATTTTTTAAGCTTTTGACGTTTTATTTGGGGGGGGGGGGTGGATTTTGGCGATTTAATTTAACATTGGGGGCACTTTGACACGCCCCCTTCTGAGCCATTGATGAATATTGTTATGCAGAGCTGAGGTAAATGTGAGTTCTCCTTGTACTAAAACTATATCTATAGCATCTTTAACTATATTAAAACTATTATTAAACAATATAATATATATATATATATGTTTTTTAATTATCAAATCATTGTTGAAGTGAGGGTAAGAAAATTCGTAAAAATTGAAAAAAAATTGAAAATAGTTTTATACGTTTCAAATTTTTCACTAGACAGTTTTTTTATGATTTATTTATTTATATATTTTTTAATAAATAAAAATAATGTCCTACATATCCAACTTATTTTCCTTATTTCGTTACGTTAACATTATCATTGCTAAAGCAACTTCTACAAGTTTTGAATTTTTATAAGAAGTAATGTTATAGAATAACGTATCGAAAACATCGAATGTCATTTTTTTTATGAAAATCAGGAAACGTGTCTGTCAAATTTGCAAAGAGAGAGAGAGAAGGAAAAATGGTGCTCGTTTTTTATTTTCTTCTTCTTTTTTCTTTTTTTTTTTTTCTTTTTTTTTTTTCTTTACCAAAATGTGCAATATAAAACTTTGATTTACACTATCGATGGTTTCTTCATTAGTTTTAATAAATATAATATTAATGCTAAACAAGGATAAAATTAATATTTTTGTTAAACTTCTACCATACAGTAGACGTGTAAAAGGGTTGTAATATTATATTATCAATAAAATTCCAGTTCAAATACCTTGACAAAAACTATGCCAAAGGTATAGAATATCGATATAGGTAGTGTACTGTACCTACATGTTACCGCACATACCATACATATATTACGATATAGTGGACATTGTGTGAAGAAGAACATGCATCAGATTAGTCTTTTTCTTTTTAGTTTTTTTCCCCCTCTTTTTTTATTTTTTTTTTCTTAAGACATTTTGATTTGACTATGCAAGTCAAGTGTTTGACATTTTTTTCTTCACTTTTATCCCTTTACTCTTTCTCTGTATCTCTCTCTCTCTCTCTCTCTCTCTCTCTCTCTCTCTCTCTCTCTCTCTCTCTCTCTCTCTCTCTCTCTCTCTCTCTCTCTCTCTCTCTCTCTCTCTCTCTCTCTCTCTCTCTCTCTTCCCATTCTCCCTTTTCTGCGTTCAATCGTTTCTGTTTTTGTCTCAAATGTATCTATTCTCTCTCTCTCTCTCTCTCTCTCTCTCGTCTTTGTTTCTTTGTATTTTAAATTATAAAACATCTAAAGAAAAGTAAAAAAGGAAAAGAAAAAAGTACAAAAACAGATCAAGAGTAAAATCAAAGAACGAAAATAAGATATTGTATTTTTGTCGAAAAAAGAGATAGAGAAAGCAAGAAAAGAGTATAAATTCAACAGTTTTTTTTTCTATCTCTCTCCTTTTGATATCATGCGTGCATGTGTTATCTTATTTTTTATGTATAAGCAATGAGCACAATATTGATATATTATTTTATATATAAAATATTCGTTTTGTTTAAAAAGTGTGTATTTTGCAGTAATGGGAATAAAATTTATATGAAATGTGACATTTTAATAGAAATTTGAGTTTTTAAAACCGTAATATAAAATTTTAATTGCTTTATATTCATGTGTACATGTTTATATTTTTACTAATATTAATTCTTCTTAATATAGAAAATATTGCATAGCTGTGTAGGTTTTAGAATACGACGGAATGACAGGTTAAGCATCCATTATGAAATAATTACAATGAAGTATAACTGAAATGCTTTTTTTTTTTTTTTTTTTTTAGAAAAAAAATTTATTTTATTTTTTTCATTTCTAGAATGCAAGTTGTCAAAAATACAAGAAAAAAAAATTACATCGCAATAACTTCATTTTTTTTTTTTTTTTTTTTTTTTTTTTCATTTTGGCATAGTATGTTTGACCACATTGCAATAAGATATGCTTCAACTAAAAACTGGACAGCTATGTTTAAACGCGGACGTGCGATGCATGTTGACAGAAAAAAAGGGAAGAAAATGCCATTCCTTTTTCCTGTTTCATGTCTTTTGTTATTTCTTTTCGTTACTATTATTTTTTACTTGTCATATTTTATTTTAATCTAATAATTCTGACATGAAAATAATAATAATATTTATTTTTCGCATTTTTTTTTTTTTTTTTTTTTTTTTAATATATAAAGATAAGTTTTATTTGTTTGCATAGTGCATTAAGTGTTCTTTTTCAAAATTTTGGATCAAGATTATAATATAATGTTTTCTTGTTATTGATATATTTTAGTATTATCATGTATGTAAAGTTAATTAAATCAAAATGACACATCATGAGTTACTGTGATAACGTGCTAACGGTAGTTAGCAAGGAAAATAAAAGTTGATTTATAATTCTGAATTAGTGATAAGAAATTATTCTATTAGGTACTTAAGATGAAAAATATTTAAAGGCATGGAAAACAAGAAACAACATGTTCTTTAACACAAAATGGGATCTACAAAACTGATGATACTTTTTTCTAGAATTTAAATGTGGCCCCAGAAGAGAGCATAAACAAAACTGTAAAATATGCAATTTGAGTGAATATTTCTGTTTCTGACGTCAGAAACAGGCAAAAACTAGTATAAAAATGTTGTGCGGGTTGCATAAATCAAAAATTTCTGATCACTGCTATATACATAGTTGGGTTTTGAGACCAATTAATGTTATTTATTTAAGTCACATCAAGTGTTTTGTGATATAAATGCTAATGTTTTCAACATGCTTAATATTATGAAATATATAGATTAAGCTACAATGAACAAATTGTGCAGAAAATGAGCTATGGCATGGTTAATACGTATTTTTGTCCGTGTGTAAAATAAAGAAAAATATGAAGCTAAATTCTAAACTGATACAAAGACTACCAATTACAGTTTACGATACATTTGACTTTGACGTATCGAAAGTGACGTTAGTCCCTCGTGTTTTTATGTCTATACTGATAAAATACATTACATGATATATATATTTATAAAAACTCACGGGACATGATAAGAAACTCAACTGACTGCAGTAATGTCAATCTTTTATGTTGAGTGAGAATTGGAGAAAATTTCATTTACTTTTCATCATTCCATCCGATACATTTTACTTCAAGTTTTATTTTAAGGGAAAAATTTTAATACAAAATAATTCCGTTTACATGCTTATATAATACTATGTAAGTATTTAATGAGGATGGTTGCATTTATATAAAAATTGAGGCCATATGTGAGCACTTAATAACATGGGACGATATAGTTTGCCAGTTAAAAAAATAATTATAGTTAATATTTTTGAGAACATTGATTGTGTTAACAGGTTGAATAAGGTTTGCAAATATGATAATAGAATAACAATTGCTGCAAATATAATAATAATAAAAACACTTGCTTTCCAAAGAAAATAGCTAAAAAGTTATACCATTTTTGTCCTTTGCCGGGCAATATTATTCATTGCTCCAGTATGGCGTTGAAGCGCAATCAGTATGATGCAATACTGTATAAAAATCTTTATATGCAAATTTAATTAATTAGGTAACTGTCACTTTTTTTTATCGCATCAAAAAAAATTGATATTTTTTTAATAAATTTCTATTTTTAGTTCATTTAAAGCACTGGATAAATTTTAATTATATTTTGAAGCTCCTGCGAGAGACGATAAAAATTGACTACCAATATTTATCAGTATCACATGGTAGTTCTAAACTGCATGTCTATAAAGCGTGCATAATATCATATTTCTTTTAAATTATCTTTAACTTAAAGTGTGACAAAAAAAAAAAGGTTTTGAACGTTTCATAAAAATATAATAATATGCTAGATTTTTATTTTTTTATTTATTTTTTTTTATTATTATTATTTTTTTTTTTGTAAAGAGACGAACATGTAATTGCAACTTAAATTCTCAAATCTTTTATTACAATAAAAGTATTCTAATTTTGTCGCATTGATATACTTACTAATGATTGACTGCAGAAGGGTTTTTAATTTATCGTCACTTTAGTATATAGACAGTATAAACATTTAGAATTTTTTATTACCAAAAGAAACTGTCAATTAATTTAATTTGAAGTTTTTATTATTCTTGAATACTCTCTTTTACTTTTTTTTTTTTTTTAATATAATGTGAATTTTATTGGAAGTCATATAAGAATTGCTCTTTTTTATTGCGTCTTTTTTTTTTTTTTTTTTTTTTTTTTTTCTGATTTGGCTTTTTTTACGAGTTTAATTTAATCTGAATTTGAATACCCTTTCTTTTTTCTTTAGTTTTAAATTGTTATCTCTGACTTTACTGTAAAAAATTTGTGTGAATGTATCTTCACAGTATGGTTTAATTACTTGAAAAGTAGGAAAAATGACGAAATTAAAAAAATAATAATAATAATATTTTTTTAGACTTATCTATGTTGTTATGATTTGTTTTGGAAGACTTTATTATTATTATTATTATTCAGTTAATTCTTGTAAGTTCTTATTTTTACTTCAACCAAGTATCAGTAAATTGTCTTTATACTTATAACCAAAACTTATGTTATACCCCTAAAGTATATACACATAAAAAAAAAGAAGAAGAAGCAAATTTCTAGCAAATTTAAAGATTTTATGCACGCGTTATAAATTAAATTAAGGATTCCTTTAGTTACTCCACATGAAATGTCCCCCCCCCTTACTTTTTTCATTACTTTTACTTACAATTACATAATAATTAAAATACCTAAATTCAAATAATAATAATAAAATCACAATATTGCTGTACTCTCTATTTAACTGTGTAAACATATAAATTTGAATATTCATTAAATATTTAAAATCCTATATAGATTTTTCTTTTTTCATACTGTAATAACTTGTTTTATAATTTATGATTTTTAATAATTATTATTATGATTATTATTAAAAGGGGAACAATTTTATGTATATAATAATATGTAGCATACATATATGTACTTACATAAGCATATATATATATATATAAATATGTAGTGTATATAACGTAATACATTATATAGCGTGATTAGTATTTTCATGCGACAAAAAATTTCTACCCTTTTACTGAATAAATATAAGGTTAAGTAAAAAAAATATATATAACTGATTTTTATCATTAACAGCTTTCTCTTTTTTAAAAATTATCAATACTTTAATGCATATTCATGTTATGAAAAGTAATAAGCATATTTTCTGTAAAAGTAAGAATTTACTAGCAAAGTAAATATTATACATAGGCTAATTAAATTTATTTTTAGTTGTTTCTTAAGGGTTTACGTCACTTACTGGTTTCAGTCAGAAGTCGTAAATGGGTATCAATGTAATTATGTTTTAAATGTTTTTAAACATATTAATCTTTTATCAATTTAATGTTCTGATCAATAAATTTATTACTTTGTTCGTTTATTTATTTATTTATTGAGATAGGGTAGGGATCATAATGAAAACCATTTACGAATTAAGAACAACATATGAGTTGCCAACTGTATAAGATTTTGCTCATATCCGATTATGTAACGTACATGTGCATGTTAACCCTGCATGTGCATTACGTTCAACCGGAAGTGACTACAAACAAAATGTTATAGTCGGCAGCTCGTAAGTTTCTGTACTTGTTAATTTTTGCATTCTTGTAATTTTTTACACTTAAAATATTCTATGCAACATTAATATCGATTATATTATTTATTGCAGTATTTATACAAAAATAAAGACAATTTCTTTTTCATGTTGGGTTATTAATATTATTTTAACTCTCACAATATTTAGGATATTATTTGATTGTACATTGATTTAAGAATAAGGTAACTAAATACGTAAACATTTTGGAGGGATACCATGCAACACTTTGTCAAACAAAATTTCAAAATGTAAAGCCCATAAGGCTCCATGTTAATTTCAATATTTATATTTTATCTGATGGTCACAGGTCATGAAATTTTTATCTTAAGTCGTTATTATATACCATTGACTTTCGGATGACGTAAAAAAATAGAGGGTCAACATTTGAATTTCAGTGATACAATCCTCCTGTAAAAAACACTCTTAATAGCTTATATTTCAAATTTAAAGATTATTTTGCAGTTCAAAAGTGTAAAAAAATATATATATTTGCATATATGGTAGTATTTGATTACACATATAAAACAAATAAAATTTATTGTTGACTTTTTGTTTTTACTATAAATTTGCATATTTTACTTTTGCGATACTAAAAAAAAAGATACATTGCATTGTTAAAGCACGAATTACAATTCTTTAAAATTTATTTTTATATACAATGCAAAAATTTTATAGCTGAAAAATATTTGTTTTAAATATATATTTTTTTATCATTTTTTTGACATGTACAAACCTGTTAAATAAATTATTAGTTTTTTTTTCTTTTTATACGTAAAAAATAAAAAGCAATAATGGTAGCAATATTTTGTTAGTAGATATCAGTTTTATGCTTGTTATTATTAATAATAAAAAGAAAAAGAGAGGGAGGAGGAAGCAACAAAGCAAAAGCAGCTTTTTTTAAATTATTTTTTAAGAGTTTCTATAAGATAAAAATCATAATAATTAGTAACGTTAATTATTAATTACCTCCTTTGTTTATTTGTATATTGTGATATGATGACAATTGTCTTACTCTGTAAATGGAACGAAATAAATCTTTAAAAGTATCTTCTCAGGATACTTCCATTTTTTTTATTATTATTTTTTTTTTATGATTCTTATTATTTATTTACGTTTTTTTTTTTATGATAATTTTTATTGATTTTTTGTGTGTTAAATAAGCAGTCAGTTAAGATATCATAGTTAAAAACTGACGAAGCGTGCGTATAGAAAGGGGTGATAAACTGTTAAAAATTTATGTTATATATATCGAGAGGGGAGAAAATAATTTTAAGCAGCATAACACGTACTTGGTTTTGTATCAGTAAAAAATTATATGATATTGAAAAATATTGGTGATTTTTTTTTAAAGTTTAAAATTAGAAAATAATATTATTTACTCAACTGTGTACTTTTAAAATGAAAATGTTTAACTATACTGCAATAATATAAAAATAACACATTTGAATTCAAAGCTATGTAATTTTTGCTAATAAATTGTACAATTTTTTTTAAGGTTATCTTACCTTGCATAATATAAACTATCATGAGTTGCAATAGTTAAAAAAAAAAAAAAAAAAAAAAGTGATAAACACGCAACTTTGCGTGTTTCTGTTGACTGTAAACTTGAAAACTTTGGTCACCAAAAGGAAAGAAAAAAAAAAAAAAAAAAAAAACTAAAAGTTTATCACCCCTTTCGTTTTCAATGCAATTTTTCACTAAATTTTAAAATAAAATAAAATCGTACTACAATGTTAAATGCACATTATTTATCACCAATAACGATAATTTTACACGTTACGAAATATTTTAAAGCAAAAAACAAGTATTTTATTTTAAAAGTTATACATATTATAGCGACAATTTTGATACAAGAACGTTGATGTGGAATAATGGTTTAACGCACTTAAAAAAAGAAATAAATCACTATTAAATTATGATATATTATCAAAAAGTTAGAATATTATCCTTATTCTTATACTTGTCAACTGCTATTATTAATTTATACTGTTAATTAAGGAATAAAATATTTTTTTAATTAGTCATAAATAATATTATGTAAATATATGTGAAAAAGTTTTTTTGGGAAAGTTTACTTTTTGAAGAAAGTTGTTTTTTAATTGATGAGATAGTTAAAAAGTTTTTAAGTTCTTAAATTGTAATATTTTTATTACGATATTTTTTTCTTTCAAATTTTATGCCATTTTTAATATATAAATTAAAGATTTGTTTATGAACAAACAAATATAAGAGAAATTAAAGTAAACATAATTATGAAAGAAAATATTATTTAACTTGAATATTTTTGTTTCATTTTTTTTTTTTTTTTTTTTTTTTTTTTTAGTTCAAATATGAATAAAATTTAATCTACACAATTCGTACAAAAAAAAAAAAAAAAAAGGACAAAAATAACAACTATCAATATACTTTTACAATTTCTAGTTTCATACCTTTCTTTAAGGGTGCCTGCGCATGACGTCATATTTAACGTTTTTTGACGCCATATACTGGCGAAATGAATAACATTGCTCAGCTTAGAACAAATGTGGTTTTTGGTTATTTCCTTTAGAAAATTAAACTTTATTATTTTTCTCGCATTCTTGAAAACCTAATTCACCTGTTAACAGCATCAATGGTCTCAAAAATATTGATAAGTATTTTTAAGCTGGAAAAATGTGCTATTTTTCCATACCACTCAAAAGTTTGGTGTTCAAGAAAAGTTTGGTGTTCATAATATTAAAATGTCAAATATAAATGTGATTTATGGTTAAATGTTATTGTTAATATAATGTGTCAATTTTATTTGAGTGTATACCTATTATCTAATTTAGAAATTATATTGCAGTTATTTAAAAATAACAATGTGAATAATATTATGAAATTTATGATTTTTTTTAGTATTTATTATTAACGATAATTGTTGCAAAATATATAAGTTCAATCTATTGTGAGGTGTAACTGTGCTGATTTTTTTTGTTATTGTAATAATGTAGCCTTTAAAAATTATATTATCGTTTGTTAATAAGCCTCTGTATAAATTAAATATCTGGTCAAGGTTTTGTAAAATAGGGCTGTCAAGCCCTCACAACGCCTTAATAAAGTTTATTATTATTATTATTATATGGTGTAGACTTTTATGTGAATCCAACCACCCTATATGTGTACTAAAAATAAAGTTTTTAATTTTAATGGCATGGTTTACTTTGATTTTTAACAAAGTTTGGCTTATTATTAACATATAATTTGAACTCTAAAAATGTACACGCATCGTTATAGAGTATAAAATAAACATATTTTATAATATTTTTAAAAACAATAAATTTAAATCTAACTAAATAATATAATATAATATTAAAATAAAATATATTTTACAAAAACATAGTTTTTCCCATGTATAACATGATACTTAACGACCCCTACATACCACTATACTCTGTAAATATATATATATATATATAAAAAAAAGAGAGAAATAAAATGTATTTTTGGTATTTTGATAGCATATTGAAATATATTATTATAGCAAAATGTCACTGAAAATAAATTCATTTATTTGTATTCAATTTTATTACTTTTATTCGCATGTATTTGTTCAGTAACCATATATATTTTCATCATTTATTATATATCGACGTTATCATTATATAAAATTACATCAATTCGAACGTGTAACTTTTCACACACATTGCTTGTTTTAAAATTATAAACGTTTATTACTTTGATATTTAACAGTAAATATACGTATAGTTTCTAGTTATAACTTTTTTTTTTTTTCTAATTTGTTGTAATAAAATATAAGATTTATTTCGGTATTTAATTCATTTACATTGCTATTATTACAAAAAGAGGATGTCCATGGGTTTTCAACTACTGCATTATAAATATTTTTCACAAACAGAAAGATATTATTTCTTTTTAAATTCCTCGAATTAAAATTATATTTATTATTTTATTTAATTCATTAATGTATTATTCTAAATTAAATATTCAACATGTCACTATTTTCAAAACATAATCATAATTATGGAAGTTGCAATCTATTGTAACTTTATTTCTATTTTTAAATAAAACTATCATTTTTTTATGACGTTTCAAGAGGATTAGAATATATTCTATATAAAACTACAAAATCTCAACTCTATACATGTTAAATATAAGCTTTAAAACTGTTTAAACAAGTAAAAATATATACAGGATTGTTTTATATAAAACAAAATAATAAATTATTATAAAATCTTACTGAAATTTATGATTTTTTTTTTCAGTATATTTTTATAACAATTTTTTTAGCAGTAGGAGAGGATAACATTATTTCCAAAAGACTGAACTTAGGGCTGAGCTGAGAGAGAGAGAGAGAGAGAGAGAGAGATGTATAGAAAAAAATGTTAAAGTTTATCCTATGTTGTGATTTGGACTAAAGAAAAATATATATATAATATATAAATATACACACATACAAAGACTATGTTATACTATGTGTTGTTAAAGAATAGGGATGGATAAAAAAAAATACATAACATGGTAAAATGTATGTTTTTTGGTGAATTGCCAAGTGAACTTGAGCGTAACAATGCTTTGAAATCGTTTCGTATTTATTTATATACAATTTTTTGTATAATATAATATTATTTAACTTTTAATACATAGTATATTATATAGTATGTATGGTACATATTAAAGGTGTATTAAATAATTTTATTTTTTTGGTATAATGTTAAAATATGGGTTTTGTTTAAAATATGTTTAATAATGTAATAAGTGGATTGTATAATTTAAATTTATAGCAAATGTTTTTTTTTTTTTTTTTTTTTCTTTCTTTCTTTTTATAATATATAATTTTGTTATTTCTAATTATTTTTGAAATATAGGCATTGCAGTTTTTTAAATACGTAAATATATTTCTGTTTTCTTGAACTCACTTTCCCTATTTTATACCTTGTTTCAATTTTAATGTTTATACTAATTAATTAATAAATTAGACATGAATAGTTTACAGTAAACATTTCTATATTTATATTTCATTTTACTCTACTCATCATGTTAACATGAAATCTAAAACTATGCTAATAATGTATTTACATTGGATCAATTAAAAAAATATCCATATGAGAGGCTATTTCCACTTTTTACAACGGCGGCACCCGCGACGAAAAATTTTCGCCGATCGAATTGAAATTTATACACAAAGTACATACTAATGAAACATGTTTCGTCATATAATATTTCTGAAAAATTTTATTTGGTTCGCGAGATACACGTATTTGAAAATGGCGGCCCATGCGCGATATGGGCATTTAGAGTCAACTTCTGGGCTCTGCATCTTTTCGTATAAAAGAGATATTTTAAAAATTCTTTTTCGAGGGAGTAGACCAACATGTTAACTTATAATTTATTTGTGCACCAAAATTTCAAAACAACCCAAAGTATTTTTTAATAATTTAACAAAAATGCCGAGATTCTTCAAAATTGCCTATTTTCTACGACCCGGCAAAAATACTCAAAAAATTTGTTAATGATATTTAACGCACTTTTTAGTTCAATAGTATCCTTATTAATACTTTTTTATAGAAAAAGTAATTTTTGAAAATTTACATAAAGTACAATACTCGACAAAACAACCGACATTTTGTCAAATTGATGATATTTGACCTCAAATATGGCCGTGTTACCCATTGTTTTCGGAAAATCAAAGTTGATGAAAAGAAAGCTTACATCTTACTCTACACAAGCAAAAAATAAAAAATGTGCTTATGAAGTTGCATCTACGTTTTGTAGCTATCTTCGTAACTTGCTTTTCGCGCGCTATACGTGATGTCAGCGGCTGCATATAAACATGCCCGCTAACAGTAAAACGACCAAAAATGTTGTTAAAATATTATATCTTTATAGTTTTGTTGACTTGAGTCAATTTTTTTATTGTTTCTGTAAAAAAAAAAAAAAAAAAAAAAAAAAAAAAATTGTTGAGTTATGCTTAATTTTTGAGGATTCCTCTTCCCGCTAACTTAATCCAGGGTAAGGGCAACTTCTAAACCTGCAATAGAATAGACATGGAGACCCCACCATTAAAAAATTCTTAAAAATAGGTCATAAGTCAGTTTGTACTAATATATATATATAAAGATTATAACAAAATAGAATTATTATTTCCATTTTTTTTGTAAAGTAATCTATAAATAATACAGATAGTAACATGACTTTTTTTTTCAGAAAACATCAGAATCTATTTGTTTTATTGTTTATCAATTTTATTTTTATTATTATTCCTGTTTTATAACAATTTACCAGTATAGAATACTCTCGCCAATTACAGGCGGAACCGCGAACAGGTTCAGGAAAATTTTATAATCTTCTATTTCTAAGCATTGCTAAACAATGTTTTTTATTATAATATTTTAAGATGAAAATTAATGCACCGAGGTGAAAAAATTATAATACATTCATGTATTTAATTTATATATAAAAAAAATGTAAAAAAAAAGAAAAACTGCAAATAGCTGAAAACAATCGTTTTGCAATACTTAGAAATAGAAGATTATAAGATTTTCCTGAACCTGCTGCGGTTTCATCTGTAATTGCTAAAGTATTCTACTGTAAAACTGTAAAAAAGGAAATAAATCAAATAAACAATCATACAAATAAATTCTGATGTTTTCTGGAAAAAAAAGGCATGTTACTATCTGTATTATTTATAGATTACTTTACAAAAAAAATGGAAATAATAATTCTATTTTGTTATAATCTTTATATATATATTAGTACAAACTGACTTATGACCTATTTTTAAGAATTTTTTAATGGTGGGGTCTCCATGTCTATTCTATTGCAGGTTTAGAAGTTGCCCTTACCCTGGATTAAGTTAGCGGGAAGAGGAATCCTCAAAAATTAAGCATAACTCAACAATTTTTTTTTTTTTTTTTTTTTTTTTTTTACAGAAACAATAAAAAAATTGACTCAAGTCAACAAAACTATAAAGATATAATATTTTAACAACATTTTTGGTCGTTTTAATGTTAGCGGGCATGTTTATATGCAGCCGCTGACATCACGTATAGCGCGCGAAAAGCAAGTTACGAAGATAGCTACAAAACGTAGATGCAACTTCATAAGCACATTTTTTTATTTTTTGCTTGTGTATAGTAAGATGTAAGCTTTCTTTTCATCAACTTTGATTTTCCGAAAACAATGGGTAACACGGCCATATTTGAGGTCAAATATCATCAATTTGACAAAATGTCGGTTGTTTTGTCGAGTATTGTACTTTATGTAAATTTTCAAAAATTACTTTTTCTATAAAAAAGTATTAATAAGGATACTATTGAACTAAAAAGTGCGTTAAATATCATTAACAAATTTTTTGAGTATTTTTGCCGGGTCGTAGAAAATAGGCAATTTTGAAGAATCTCGGCATTTTTGTTAAATTATTAAAAAATACTTTGGGTTGTTTTGAAATTTTGGTGCACAAATAAATTATAAGTTAACATGTTGGTCTACTCCCTCGAAAAAGAATTTTTAAAATATCTCTTTTATACGAAAAGATGCAGAGCCCAGAAGTTGACTCTAAATGCCCATAACGCGCATGGGCCGCCATTTTCAAATACGTGTATCTCGCGAACCAAATAAAATTTTTCAGAAATATTATATGACGAAACATGTTTCATTAGTATGTACTTCGTGTATAAATTTCAATTCGATCGGCGAAAATTTTTCGTCGCGGGTGCCGCCGTTGTAAAAAGTGGAAATAGCCTCTCATATATAACCTAATATTTCCAGTATATTTTACCTGTCAAATTTGCTATTTTCACATTGTAATATTTTATTATTAATTTAAGTCCCTAAAAAATACTCTCACCGAAATCATTAAATTCTCTCAAATAACATGCATAATGGAAATCGTGACCGCTCAACGGAGTGAGAGTATTTGGTATTTTCTATGGAATTTATTTTTAATATCAGCAATCATCTGTATTTTAAACCCATTGTTGAGTTGATAAAATCTTAAACAACCTCCTTTGAGCAACAGTTTTATGACATAAAAAAAAAAGCAACGCACTCGCAAAGTGCATTTTTTTTTTTTTTTCAAACATAAAAAGAATAAAAATAAAGTGTTAAGATTTTTGAGCATGATATTTAATGGCTTTATGTGGAGATTACATGCAATCAAAAGTAAACACGCTGAAAATGTAGCTCTATATGACTAGGACTTAAAAGTTATAAATATTTTAATACAAAAAGTTGTTTTGTCATTATAAGTTTTTAGTTTTATTTTCTGGCTTTTTGTATTAACTTAAAAAAAAAAAAAAAAAAAAAAAAAAAAAAAAAAGTGCAACATTGAAACTTGACTTTAAAGTATCAAAACATAGCAACATACGTTTAGTAAATAATGTTTGATTCATTTTAAAAGCATTTATAAGTAATCCAAAGCCATTGAAACAATGCATATTTAAGTCAAATGAAAATCAATATTTTTATTACAATTATTTTCTCAAATTTTGTGTTTAGTTTAGTTAAACTATAGTTTGTTCTGTAACATATAGTGAGACTCATTAATAATGATTGGCAATCCAAAAAAATAAGACACATTCATTGGTTCATCTTGTTTTTTGAACCGATAAAAGTAAGTCGCATGTTGAGCATGGAACTTTTTTTTGTGAAGCTTCGTTAATTTTTATCAGGTCCAAAGTTCTAAACAAAGAAATAACAATGATCAACCATTATATTGTATAAACGTAGTAAACAGGTAATGACGTCATGTTCAGATGTTTTTAACAAAGGAAATTTTTCGAAGCTGACTCAAGAGTTGTGTGTAGTTTATGGAACGAACGTACGATTGTATTTTTAAATTATTTTCTTATTCTCTATCTGTATGTTGAAGTTTCCATGTATGTAATATAAATTTATTTCTAATATTGTTATAAATTCTAACCAGAATAATGTTTGTTATAGGAAATGAAGGTCAACTGGGCCACCTCACCTGGAAATCAGCCTAAACAAGACACTAGTAGTAAGTACTTATTTTCTTTTATTAGATACACAAATTTTCATGTAATTTCAGTGTTAATCCATGGTGTGAAAATCAGGGCTATAATACAGATATCGTATTTTCAACAGCTACGCAATGTACCTTTATACGTATACAGAACGACGATTTAGTGTACAGCTTCATCTTGTCTTAAACTTTAGTAATTACGATTTTTCAGGAAAATTATTTGGTGATCTAAAGCATTTTTTATACAAATGCATATTTAATATTGAATATGAGGTTCAAATTTATTTATTTAATTTTTTTTTTGTTAATTCAGCAAGATACATACTGTATAATAATAATAATTTATTTCTTTAAATTCGTTAACAGTTTGGTTCACGTTTTGCCGTTAATCAATGGATTTTTTTTTGTCCCAGAACCTCTGATACAGTATTATTAATGAATTATAAATAACGAAAAAAATTAAAAATAATTTTACTTTATTAAAAGATAGCCTTTCAATGACTAATTATAATGGTTACATATAAAATAGTTCTATCTCAAACAACCTTATTTCGTCAAACAAAACTTTTTTTTTAACTGGTATTATTTTGTTGTCCCAAAAGTTACTTTGAAAATAATATTATGGTTTTTCTGTACATGTTCTGAAAAAATATAATATATTTTATAAAATTATTTATATCTAAAGGCAGTACATGGTAGCTAATTATCTATGCCTTGTTTCTTCATTTTTTCCTTGTTACTTTTTACATAAAAAAGACAATAACAGAACTAAAGAGAGGGTAAAATTTTTAAATAACCTTAAGCATTCTTTCGTAAAACAGAAAGACGGAAAAATATATATATTTTTTTTGAACAGCTCAAGGGTATTTTCTGTCAATATACTGTATATCTTTATTATTTTATAATTGTAGACTTATGAAACTATATTTCAGGCACTAATTTAAGTCTAAATGTTACTATTAATAACACAGTCGTTTAGTGTTAAAAGTTGAATGCGTTTATATAGATATAAGTTTTAAAAATGCTTGTGTATAAACATTATAATTTACTTCTTCTTCTTCTTCTTCTTCTTCTTTTTTTTTTTTTTTTTTTTAACTCACATTTATGTTGTTATAGGACAACTTCAAAGAATTTTAAAAACTATAAATGAAATATGACAGCATACATATTTTTTAAATGAAATTATGTAACTTGAAACGATAGGTAAAACGTTTTGGGTTCTATTTTAAAGTTTATGTGTATTTTTAAAATATAGTTGGTAGTTCTTTATTCTATAGTCTATACCTTTCGCAGTATAGTATTTCAGCAAAAAAAAAAAAAAAAAAAAAAAAAATATATATCAAGAGAAAAATAATGTTATAAAAAAATTATAAAAAAGAAGGAAGGAAGGTATGAATTTTTAATCATTTTCAATTAGAAATAAAAAGAATTGTTACTTAAGATTTTATTTATTACTCAATTTTAGTATCAAAATATAAATAGTTTACTACGACGATGCAATGTAATACATTACATGTTTTTGTTACGAAATTGTATTTAAAATTATGTTTGTAATACATTAGAGACAATAACACGAGGAAAAAAAGCATTTTGTCATTTGTTTTTTAACCCCTGTAGGTATAATTAAATTGCTGTTTACTTTCAATTAAATTTTTTTGATAGATTTAAATAAACTAATTTAATTTTTATTTGTTTTGTTTGAACTATGTTATAAATATATAAAAAGAAAATTTTATTGTAAAATATTACCCTGCTGGAAATGTCCTCAGAAATGTCTATAGAAATCAGTATTTTTCTATGGAAAGTCGATGAATTCTATAGAATTTTTTAAAAGTTCCATAAAAATATAAAAAGTCAATGGAGATTCGTATTTTCTCTATAGAGTTATTTGAAAGGAGCAGTTAAGTTCCATAGAGATTCTTACAAGCTCCATAAAAAATGTCTATAGAAAGAATAGAGGTCAATGGAATATAAATCTCCTTACAAATTTTGAATGGAGAATAAATGCCTATAGAAGTTTTGTAAGGAGAAATATATCGACAGCACACTAAAAAATTCTAGTAATCAACGGAATAAGTGTTTTTTCAATGGTTATAAGTGTTGATAATTAACGTTTCAAAACTCAACGCTTAAGTACAATTTCACTTTAAATGTTGATTTATCAGCATAAATAGAGTTGATAAAAACCGTCGATTTTCAACGGAATAAACGTTCTTCTCAACCTAATTAGAAATGATATAAAAATTTACTTTACACAATTTCCTGTGTTCTATGCGAAAAATCAAAATATGCATAAGAATAAATAGTGTTTATTTTTTATTCTTTAACTAGAATCAACGAAAAAAAATTTTTGATTTTTTTTTATTTCTGCCCAAAAAGTGCGTTTATTTCGAAAAGTTACCAACCCGTTAGAAATTTTATTGCATTTTTGGATGTAACTCGATTTTTCATACCCAAATCGGTCATCCAAAAACGATATTGAACTTGAAAACAGTAATAATGTTAATGTTTTTGCTTTTATTTATCTGAGTAAAACATATAGAAAGTATAAAGAGAAAAAATAACGAACTTTTATTCTTGAATCTCTATAGACTTTTTGTAAAATTTTCTCTATGGAACCGCACCGCCGGTTCCTTAAAAAATTTCTATGGAAGTTATTTTCTCCATATGCCAATTTTCCATAGAATTTTTTCTCTTTTTTTTTAAGGAGATTTCCTAAGAACTTTTTCAGTAGGGTATACATAGTTAATTATATATTTTTTATTTTAGTTTATTTTATTTTTATAATAAAATTTTAATTAATAATTGAAAATATATATTTATATAAGTTAATGATGAAATACAAATATATTCAATTGACTTCAAATATATTTCATTGGAATTAATTTTGATTTTATCCTACTTGTATGACGATAAAGAATTTGAAGTAACAGTAAGAATGTCGAAGAAAATAATTTATACAATAGCAAAATATCCACTATTGAAGAAGTATAATGATGTACAAAAACTTAATTGCATCATATACTTTACTTTTAATTTTTAATGTTCTTTTTTTTTATCCATTATTAAATAATATGACAAAAACTTTATTATAAAACAAAGGATTAATTAATTAAATATTCTTGTATAAGAAATTAATAGACATACATATAATACTATGTAACATGATGATCGTCTTTCATTGAAATAGCACACAGGTAATCAAGGGGTATAATATACATGCTGCATATATATACCTGCGTACAGAATTACAATCAATTCCCTTGATGGCGTGTGTGAGTGAGTGAGTAGCAGCTTAATACTTACTATAGTAAAACCTTCTTAACACAATTGCATGGTACATTAGTGTATCACTTTAATTAGTAGGTAGTACGAAATATATTATATATATAATTAAAAATTCATATGGAATTTAGTTTCATTAAGTAAACTGTTGAAACACAAAATGCAGAAATGAAAAATAGCAGCTACATTATTATTATATAATTGGCATAATATATATAATATTTGTCTTTGATATTTGACACTGAAATTATATACTAATGTTCTTAAAATATTGGTAATACAATAAAAAAATACTGAATAGTGTACTATTGTGATATAACTCATAAATGATACATTAAATGTTCAATAGAAGTTATCGGTGATGAAAAAAATCTTAGTTTTTTTTTTCTATTAGCTTCAAACACGTAAATATGTCATCATTTAAACATTTTCGTCATCAGTGCAGTAGTTTACTCACAAAAAGAAAAGCACTAAAATCATCGCCCCACAATGCTATGGTGGATGCAAAATTAGGAGACCTTAATATTTTTCCCGCGTGCCTGACTGATAATCTCGATTGAATAGTAAGAAATAGACAATATAATACTCCAAATATGCTATCTGGAAGCAGTTGACAAATGAGACCATTTCTGTAATTTTATATGTATAATACATCATAATATAATAAAATTGTAGCCAGAATTAAAACATTCATTAAGCTAACTGCTACTCACGCAAAATATAAAAATTGTGTAAAGATAATATATTAATTACCGTAACACTGTTATTGTTTTTAAAATTAATTTGAATAATTTTAAAAAGTTTGCAAATAAGAAGAAAGTATAATATTATATCTTTTTTTGCATAGATGGGAAAATAATTGAGCATAACTTTTTTTTTTTCCTTCTTCTTCTTCTTCTTCTTCTTGTAACTTTGTGACCAAATTTATTTGTCTATAAGACAACATAAATGAATAAATCAGTTTTAAAGAATCGAAAAAAAAAAATACAAAAAAAAAAAAAAAAAAAAAATCTACCATAAGCGGTGCTTTTTTATGTATAAGTTAAAACATTACTTCAAAACTCTTGTATATGTATATAAATTGCGTATGACCATATCAAGCAATTAAGTTGTAAAATGAAATGACATTTTCCACCCCGTTTACTTTAGTGCAAAATAATACTTCATCAAAACTTTTGTAACACATAAAATTTTGCATAAAATATAATAATAAAATTTTGATAACAAACTGAACATAATATAAAATCTCTGAAAATATCTTTCGTGATTAATATCATTTAAAATATTTTAATATTTTTTATATATGTGTATCAAGAGTATAATTATATCAATATTAATTTGTAAATAATTGGTTATCGATTAATATAATTGAGTATTTAAATTATGTATTGAATTAGTTCATTACTATCTATATATACTAGAGAAACGATCTATTTTATATGTATATATCAAAAACGATATGATATTTAGTTAGGTACTTAAGTTGAAAATGGGTTTTTGGTTTGTTATGCATTGATTTTACTAATTGAATGGTATAGTTTAGTTTTACTTTATATATATGTATATGTGTGTAGCTTAATATAGTAATATAATGTTTGAATTTCTGATTATATCTCTATACATACACGATGGATCAGTTAGCGAATCGTAAAGGTAATACCATAAATTTTTTTACATAATATACTAAACTATATTTTATTACAAATATAAAAAAAAAAAAATGTTTACAATTAAATAATAAAACTAATAATAATATGATAATATAATAATAATATATAATAATATATTAATAATATAATAATAATGTGAATAATATTAAATAATAAAATTATAAATTAAAATAATTATTTATTATTATTATTATATTTTTTATAAATATCAATGCTCTTTCCAAATTTAAAGAAGGGTAACCCGTGAATTTAATTGCATATAACATTGCATAAGTTGTTAGTAACACAATGTTATCCAATGATACTGAATTACCGTATGTCAATCAAACTTTAAAATATGGGTTATATGCAAATCGATTGAATATAGAGGAAATAGATGTGAAACTTAAAAATAATAAATATACATTAAAAAACTATATTTTATTTCTGAGTATATTCCTAGTCACGTAAATAACGATTATTTCTTCTAATGATCACACCTGTATCTTCAAAAAACAGGATAAAGTATACCTTTATTATCTAAATTACCATGGATGATAAAATGTTGAAAGTCTTCTTATTTAATGACTTAATTTGAGAACCGGTATATAATATAGAGAATACAATATACTTAAATATTTTAAAGATTATTTTCTTTATACTTTATATAGACATCAAGTTATCTACGTAATTGATTGTTTAAGATAAGAAATGTAATTTGAAGTACAATTATTAAAATTACGTTAAAATTAGTACAGTATAACCGTTATAACATATTATAATATTTTTTTTACATAGTAATTTATTCAGAGGAAATGTAAGCGCCTGCAAGAAATAGTGATTATGCAACCAGTTGGTCATATGTATGTAACTGGTTGCCTAACTGACAGGATGCTTTTTTCTGTTGTTTTTTTTTTTTCATGAATTTGATGTAATTTATGTTTTTATACAGTATTACTTATTTTGCAATGAACTTAATCGTTTGCATAATTATCCGCAAATAAACAATTAAAAAATTCATATGGTTTAGATGCTTTAAAAAAAATCTCATATAAACTGTTTAACGGACATCAATTTTATATACATGACCTTTTTTTTTCCCCCATTACAAAACTCAAATAATAACAGCGATAAAAAAAAAGTAAATTTAAATAAACAGAATGTGACCCGAAAAATGATTAAGATGCAATTCGTGTTCTATCCGGTGTGAATACCACCCCTTGATGTATAGGAGATTGGTTTTAGTTTATGTATTGTATTGTACGAGAGAGCACGAGAGAGAGAGAGAGAGAGAGAGAGAGAATAGAGTTTTAGATTACACAGGAAAATACTTTACAATAATCGATCACAAATTTTATATAATATAATGAATCAAGTACACACTTGTTAAAATGTTGGTTTTGTATGAAATCAAAGTTAAAATCAATACTGTCTGGTATTTTGTTAATATATAAAGTGTTAAGTGTACTTTTTTTTCCAATTGTATTTATATATATATATATATATATATATATATATATATATATATATATATATATATATATATATATATATATATATATATATATATATATATATATATATTGGCAAAATGTTATGTTACATTTCTCATATTAACTTAATAATATTATGTTACAACGTAAGTTTCTCAAAATTTTAAATTGTGATTTTTTTATTAGTATTTTTTATTCGTGTGAAAATGTGATATGAAGAATATAAAGTATTTTATAGATTGGTTTCAAATAATGTAAATTTCAATATATAATTTAGCATGACTTGATCAAAAAGAGACAATTGTAAATAATCACATATAAAAAAATATAATAATAGCCTAATAATTAGTTTACTTTGTCATAGATATTTTTTTTTTTTTTTTTTTTTTTTTTTTGCGAATTTTTAATATTGAATGCTAAATTTACACAAAAATGTTTCCGAGACCATATTTTAATGTTCTTACCTTTCTTTTCAAAATTTTCAACAATAAGCAACATTTTAAGAAATTTTAAATGTGTACTGCTTCTTTTTTATATATAAAATTTTCATCACGATATCACCCAATAGTATAAAAAAATATATATAATAAATTGTTATATATTTCTATTACGTACAAGAGTATATTTATATATTATAAAAAAAAAAAAAAAAAAAAAAAAAAAAGTGATTATTTACTTGGCGTTTGACTCCACTACTTTCATTCTTATGTATAGATATTTTGTTGTATATAGTGAAGGGATGATGTAGTATTTTCACTAGGGGTTGCTTTTCAGATATAACTTTAGGGGATGTTTGCTATACACGACCAAGAGTAGTTTTAGTATGTTGGTATTCTATGAATTATGTAAGATGCATCTCTCTCTCTCTCTCTCTCTCTCTCTCTCTCTCTCTCCTATTCTCCCCCTACTGCTGGTTCAACTATAAACTAACTATATACACTAGTCACATGTGTTTTCAACAATAATATCGATATAAAAATAATATGATTTGCATAATATAACGTATCGATTAAATGACATCGATTTTTTTCTATCATTCTGAAGTTGTAGTTTTATTAGAAATGCGGTTAGAAAAGTGCACTATGTATTGAAAATGAAAAAAAACAACAAGAAATCAACATTGATAATTAATTGTATTTATTTTTGCGTATATAAAAATAAAGTATTGAAGATTGAGATAATTTCGTTTGAATAAGATATTAGTAAAATTGAAAATTATTTCAATCGGTGGTTCCAAATAGTTCATCACGCGGAGAAAATCTGAAAAGCTTGTAAAACAATATGTTTATTTTATTGAATTAATAGGAAAGGGACTAAATATAACCCAAAAAGTATGAATTGGACCTAGCTTTTCTTTTATTTGTTAAGACTTTAGTTTAGGTAGATTCATTATATATTTTTTTAAACCTATTTTAAAAGTAAAAGTTATTATATAGTTGTATAGATCGAAAAACAAATTGACAATTATCCAATAAACATGTTTATCCGTTATAAAAATTAATGACATATAATTAAAGTCTTCTGAAAATATTAAACGTAAATAAAGTGAGTTTAAAATGGGTATTACCGCAACGTAGCGCGCTAACTAATCAGATGCAGTACAGAAAAATGTGCATTTTTTTTTTAATAACATTAATTCCCTTTGGAAAGGTTAACCTTCATGATACGTACACGCAATACAAAAAACTACTGCACAAAGACCAGAAATTTTAAATAACGCATAGGTTAAAAAGAGTTTTAGGCATTTTAAACTCTATACTAACAAAAAGTTAACCGGGTTAAAAGTTGGCAGTAATACAATATAGGTTTGTTTTAATACAATAAATACCTTTATATTATTATATAGTTAAATATAATTTTTTTTATTTTCCTTTCACCTTTATATTATTATTATTATTATATACCTATTATAATAATAATTGTTATGACAATAAAGTGAAGTCAATAGAGAGAATGTAATACGGTTAATTAGACAGTCTGTTGTTGATGTCGTTATACATAATGCTAATTACTGATATAACATGTCTCTCTCTCTCTCTCTCTCTCTCTCTGTCTCTCTCTTTCTCACTCCCTAGGTCAAATAAACTATATGCTATGATATCTATGTACAGTATCTCATTGGTCACTTTGACCATTCTATGTTGTTACAATAATTATATATAAACATGATTCTAATATAGGGGTAATACAAATTATGTATATAAGTTTAGTCGTTTTGATTTTATTCAAAGAATTATTTAAATGGTAGTTAAATGTGTGTTTTTAATATTAAAGAATCTGTGATTTTTTTTTTTTGATTTTTTTAAAATAGTGATGTACGTATATTGGCGTAGTCATAGGATTTTGCAGCGGAAGGGAGTTCATAGTGAGGTTGGTTAGGGGGGAAATACACCCCTTTACCTATGCTTTTGTATACCTTCCGGGGGATGGGGGGTTTACCCTGCATACGCCCCTTGTGATGTAAAGTATAGTCCGTATGAAATTTATTGTAATTTTACTTAATTTATTATTATTATTTACTCGCACTAAATTATCCT
Source organism: Ecdyonurus torrentis (assembly GCA_949318235.1). Classification (NCBI taxonomy): domain Eukaryota; kingdom Metazoa; phylum Arthropoda; class Insecta; order Ephemeroptera; family Heptageniidae; genus Ecdyonurus; species Ecdyonurus torrentis. The sequence continues at coordinate 8,896,843 of OX439133.1, read as the reverse complement.
ACTGAACTAAATGCTTAGAAAAATTATGTTGTTTAAAAAGTGTGTAATAATTTACTATACTTCTCTTACTATCGTTCAGTTACATAAGTTGAATGAGAGAGAAAAAAAATTGGATTTCATCTATATCACATATTTTACCAAACTTTACTATAGTTATTAATTAATACCTTTTCACAAATCTTTATGTATTAATTGAAAGCTTTAAAGAGTCTTGCTAACGTAAAAAAATGTGTATACTGTACTTGATCCAAAGACACTAATGAAAAACATCAAAATAAAGTTGTAAATCTTATTTTGAGAATGCATAATTGAATATTATTAAAAAATAAAGAGTATAACATCCTATTTTAATTACTTTGGGACGACATTTTGTAGAAACACAAGTACTTTATGTAATATTCATATGAAGCTGTTTTATATCATTAAATATTCATAAGGTAAACGAGATTCCTTCTTCCTCTCTACTTTTAAGAAAAGTAAATACATGAGTAACCAACCCTGATATACTCTCTCTCTCTCTCTCTCTCTCTCTCTCTCTCTTTCCTTTTTCTTAAAAGAGCGCAAAGTCATGAAAAATATTAATTTAAAGCAAAGATTTTAAAAAGTTTCTATATAAATATCGTATAGTCAATTTTTAAGGATAATTATGTTTATTATATAAACTTTAGCTTGCATATTTATTATTTATATATATTTACTTAGCTTCTTATTCTTGCAGAAATTTTCTTGAGTGCAATAAGAAAAATTAAACTATTAGAATAAAATTGACCAGTTTACAACATTATAAAAGTGTATAATTTATTTTCAATTAAAGTAACTAAAAATAATATTGAGAATTATATAAAGACCTTTTCCTACACGCTTCTAATTGGCACTAGAAACCAAAACATGGTAATGAATTAAAAACATTAAATCTTTATGCAAAAACAAAAGGAAATTAATTATTAACTTTCTCACTCACGGTTGTAAAAGACAATCTAAAATAGTCGCACTATTTTTGTTTTTTGATAATTTTTTTTCTTTTAGTTATAAAGATATAGATATCTAAAAATAAATTTTAAAAGATTTAAAATATGATTTTATAGCTAAAGTTGTTTGACTTAACAAAAAAGAAAAAAAAATTAAAAAATATAATATTATGTTAAAAAAATAAAAGTATATTATGTTAAAATATTCATTAGTCTATAACGAGAAAGAAATTTTTTTTAGTAAATAAATATTTAAATTAGGGTTGGTTGGGTACAGAAGTGTGAATATATTTTTATACAGTAGTTTATTATAAAGCATCAAGCGTCAGAGAGAGATAGAGAGAGAGAGAGAGAGAGAGAGAGAGAGAGAGAGAGAGAGAGAGAGAGAGAGAGAGAGAGAGAGAGAGAGAGAGAGAGAGAGAGAGAGAGAGAGAGAGAATGCGAGAGAAAGAGAAGAGATGTGCACCGCATAATAACGCTATTCTTCATAAATGTTTTGACAGCTAAACTTTTAGTATTTTTTTATATATATTATATTTAAAACGTTTTATTAAAATTTCAAAAGTTATTTTTTATTATAATATTTTTTTCCTGGTGAAATACTTTTATTTATTTTTTTTTATTGTAAATTGTAATTATTATTTCTTTATACTAATAATACTCATAATATTTATTTATTCTAATATGGTCGCTTAATACAGTTGTATGTAGGTAATATAATAATGAATTAACAAATGAAACTCATTCATAATGGTTGGAAGATCAACTGCATTACTGTAAGCAACGAATAAATAATGTCTAAAAATTTAAAACATGTTGAAAATAATATCAATTTTATAACAAAAAATTACATGAAGCATACCATCAGACGACATTCTATTACATTTAAAGGAGTCTAGACCATAACTTACACATTATTCCGAAACTTTTTTTTTTTTTTTTTTTTTTTTCATTTAACTTTATTGACACAAACTATAATTTAGAAAACTAGTTAAATAAAACTACGTAATTTTGAAGTAACTTTATATTATGAAATCTTTAAAGGCGTAGAACACGTTTAACCAAAAAAACTTGTTTAATATCCCAACAAACCTGAATATCAACGTTGATTTGACCGGAGTCATTGATCTATTTTCCATTCACAAAAAGGTGGCTGCGGACCATGACGTCACAGCTCACCTATTGTCCGCGTGCGCATAAAACAAACGAGATGTGATGTCATTATTCACAGCCGCCTTTGTGTAAATGGAAAATAAATTAGAAATTAAAATCTTTGGCCAAATCGACGTTGATATTTAATTATGTTAACGTATTAGACAAGTTTATTATTCAACGTGTCCTAAACCTTTAAAAAAAATTAAACAAATAATATTAAATTCCTACAAATATCGTCGTCAGTTTTTTAACAGTGTAATATGAAAACAAGCTTAAAAATATTAAAGAGTACATTAATTATTAACATTAAAAAGTTATATATATATAAAGACTACCTTTTATATAAACTCTAAGAATATATTTATACATAATTGATGTAAAGATGCTGGATATACATATAATATAGTTTAGTAGTGAAAAGCTAGCCTTTCCTTTAATCAATCTTATTTACGCATCAAATCACTAATGAAAGGATTAAAATTAAAGCCTTCCCCCCTTCCCCTTTCATCATTTTAATACTTTATTATTTTGCTATACCTCTTCTATCTTTTTATAATATAAATAATTAATATATTTATAATAACTTGTCTACTCTAAATTTCATATATTTTCATTTTTATTTTAGGTTTAACTAAAAATAAAATTGGCTGTAATTTTTTTTCCGGTTAATCCAAACTAATCTGTTATTACTGATGTATCATTGTAAATGTCATTTCGTGGGATGTTGTATGTTTTATTTTTAATTTTGAATATTTTATATAAATATGAAAGTTATTATTATTTCATGTTCATTTCTGTCTGTAATGTAAATAATTTATTCTCGTACCAACAAAGGATTACGAAAAAAAATCACAAAACAGCTGAATTTTATATTATTAAATCTGTAATCGTGATTTTAATTTTTTAATTTTTTTTTTTTTTTTTTTACTGAATATGATTTTTTTTTTCAATTATGTAGGATTTGTGACAAAATTTTAAGGGTATAAATTTATCTCTTTTTAACTTAAAATAATACTTATACAATAAGAAACTAAAATCACAATTAAAATTCTTTGAACGCATCAAAAATTTCAAGAAGTGATAATTTTTCATAGCTTGCATTGTAAAAGCATTGAATTTAGATGCAACAAATTTCAATACAAATATTGTGTAAGAGTGTAGCAAAAAGTTTCTGAAAAAGAAAATGTTTACTTTTATTGTGATAATATATTTAAAAATTGGTGGTAAATTTGTAAACGTTATTCTCATGACAATGAGGAAATAAAAATCCATTCTAAATATAAATGATAAAAAAACATTATCACAAGCGTATTCCAAGTGCATTTTCTCAATTCTGAAATGTACATGACCATTGTTTTTCATTTCACTTTGATTGATTAAATAATATAATTGTAATGTTTACATTTTAGTAGGTTTAGTGCTTCTAAACTACAGGAAATACACAATGGTATTTCTGATGCAATGTACTGGAAATTTACTTTACAAAATGTACACTTTTCTTGTACCTGACAAGTATTGTACATGTCCGACACTACATGCGTATAGGACACCTCTGGACAAAAGTTTCCGAACGGGGCTGCGGCAGCCGTTCTCATAAAGATAGCACATTTATTGTGGTTGTGGGTTGTCTTCACAAATCGTTCGGAAATTTTTGTCAAGTGGTATACTTGTCCCTAAGTGATATATGATCACCAGGTTTTTTTTTCAGTTTCAAAAAAGGACATTTTCAGAAAGTTATGTTTGCTTGTGAAGAAAAAACTACATTAATTTTATATAATATAGAATAAAAAAATCTATACGATGTTTAGTACACTGCATACTTTTCAATACAGTTTTAAATAAAACCTAGTTTATGGTTAATTAATATTGTAGCTATTCAAAACTTTATAACTTACTAACATTTTCTTCAAGACTTGCAAAACAAAATTAATTTAGTCAAAAGAAAATAAATTGAAAGATCCTTTAAAAAAATGTAATTTTATGTAGAACAGTAGATCAAAAAAAAATATATGTACATTTTTCAAGAAAACCTTTTTTATTTGACATTTTTTTGCTTTTTGACATGAGATTTACTATAAAGCAAAAAGATTCTTACTGAATTATTAATGCATATTGCAGATTTTTTGTTGATATATAATATATATATATTATATATATATACATAAAACGACGAAGTTAAGAAGAACCTAGGAATATATATATATATATATATATATATATATATATATATATATATATATATATATATATATATATATATATATATATATATATATATATATATATATATATATATATAATAAGAGGAGTCTAAAAGCGTTTGAAAGGCTCATTATAATATAGGTAAAAGCATCGTTAAGATTATATATAACTTTCTTACTTTCTTTTTTCTGTATTCATCGCTATATACAGTAAGACGATATTATATAAATATTATATAACGTCTTAACTTATAACTTAACTATAAAGTATAAAAAAAAATTTAAATGTATATTCTTTAGTTATTAATATTTTTTAAATTTATAATGTTTTTATTTTATATTTTAATAATTATATGAAAATAATATAATATATTTATAAAAAGAATTTAAGTTTTTATTTTATAAATTAATTTAATGTATTGATAAATGTTTATCGTGAAAGCCAAATATGAGATCAGACAAGTTTCTGTTTAGTTTAGAAATGGTCAATTAATAAATTGCATACTGGAATTTCAACTTCAAGAAGAAGGCACTAAAGCATGAACATAAGAATATGGAGAGGAATAGTTAATTGAAAATATTCATATAATTAGATCGTAATTCAAGTATCTTTTTTAATTCTTAATCCTTTTTTATTTTTTTATTCATTAAAAATAATAACAGTAAACATGTTTGCGCTGTAAGTAAAGGAAATAAATTTAGCCTAATTTTAGAGGACAATGTATAAGTGGGTTTGTACCTATTTCTGCCTCTAAACAAATGCCATTATTGAACTTCATTAGCTCTTAAAAAGTTTACAATACTTGAACTTTAAAAAAAAAAAAAAAAAAATGGTAGGAAATTTCAAAAATAAATTCATTATTTTATTGGCTTTTCAAAATATCAAAATAGTATTTTTGACGTAAAAATATTATCTGTCCTGTTTCTTGTCAGATTAGATTGTACTTTTAAAACAACTTATAACATGAATAGTGTAGTTTTTATCGTAAAAAATCTCAATGTGTCTTATATATATATATATATATAAAAAAAAAAAAAAAACTATGACAAATCTGCTTAAGATATTACTATACACATTTTTCTGTCTTTCAATACAAAAATGTAGCACTTTTCTGTACGTTTACTTGACATTGCTACAATTTTCTTTACTTTGAAAATAGAATGTTTAGAATCAAATTTTATCGCAAAATACTTCTTCTATTACGTATATTTTTGGTAAGATTTAAAAGAAAAAAAAGTCGATTTTATAATTGTATTATTTTTTTCTATTGATTTTGTTAAATTTCATACAAATAAGTCAACTATTTAATATATTATATTTTTAATAATACTATTGTCATAGTAATTATGCTGCTACTTATAGTGGTGAAAAAAAAATCGAAGCAAATTGCATCATAAATAATTAATAATACTTTTTTGTCATATTTCAAAGGTATCTTTTATATTCAGATGACTTGATATACTGGAACATATTTTAGATATAGATTTTTATAAAAACTTATATTTAGACAGGATACACTGTAAAATAAAATTAATGGAAGTGCACGTAGAAAATAATATATTACGATATTTCTTAGGTTGGCTGCATCTCTCTCTCTCTCTCTCTCTCTCTCTCTCTCTCTCTCTCTCTCTCTCTCTCTCTCTCTCTCTCTCTCTCTCTCTCTCTCTCTCTCTCCTAAAAATCTCTTCTTGAAAAGCTTGTTCCTCCAGTGCAATAAATTTAATTTTACACAAACTTCATTTAAACCGTGCAAATTTAATGCAATTTATTGTATTATGCAAATTACTATGTAACGTGTGGTGAATTATTATGTATTATACAGAATTTTTACTTAATTTATAATAATCAATCAAATGAAACTTTGACAATTTATAAGAGACCTACTGTAGCTTATTTTACTCTAATACATTTCCGTTATAATTTACCATTTTAAAGTAATTTAATTAGAACCTAAAGTCCTATCCAAAACTGAAAAAATTAAACAATTACATTCTATAAATTAGAAACTTACATGAAATCTATTTAATAAATTACAATAAAGATAATCTTATCATAAAAGTGCGTTATGATTATATGATGTGTATAGTATGTTTTATTTTAAGTATAATGGATTAAAAATGCCTGTACATAAAATCTTAAAAAATAATTTTTCCCCGTGTAGCTATTGCTTGATTGATTACTAAAAACCACCCCTTTTCTCCCCATACCAAATAATTACCTTAGATAACATGAGAGAGTATCAGAGGGAGTTTTGAAGTTATAAGTTTGTAAGTTAGTTTATTCGAAATGATTAATGAGGATGATGAATGAATATTTATTTACTTATATATTTTATCTTTTTATGTACATATTATAATATATAAAAATGTTACAACTTAATTTACAGTTATAATTTTTACCTGGAAGTTGTTAAATATATATTTTTTTAATAATAGTTGATATTTTTATAAGGTGTTAACTTAAAAATGTTATGTTATTTGTATGATTATTAATATTTTAACATTATTATTTTATTATTGAATATTTTTATTATTTAATTATTTATTATTATTATTAAATAATAAACAATAAAATAAGAGCACATAAGTTTTTATATTTAATTTATTTTTAAATATTATATATTTTATTTTTAAATTGTCATTTTGAATTCATAGCTGAAACTTTCATGGACTGTGATCAATTACTTTCATCCTCATCCGTGTGCGCATGCATGGAAAATAACTGAAATTAGAAATTGAAATTATACATACACGTGAGGTATAAAAGGTATATGTTTGTTTAAAAGGTCCGGATGATTTAAGATAGTTATATTAACAGATTTTGCATCTGTGTAGAAAATCGAAAATGTCGCGTTTCGTTTCTATGCTAGTTGATTGGCCATGACTGTTAAAGAAATTTATTCTTGCATGTTTTGATATGAAAGATTTGGATATAAATTTTTCAAGGACAGAGCAGTTATCACGTATAATTATCACAAGTTAACATCTTAAGAAGTTATATTACAAACACGTATAGAGGTTACAAAATATTTCTTTTAAAGAGGAACGATTTTTTTAACATTTAAAGTGTAATTTGAAAGACAAAATATGCACAGTATTTTTTTTTAATAATTACTTGATGTGATGTCTTAAAATTCTTTTTTATTTATGTTTTTTGATCCTAAAAAAAAAAATTGTATTTCAAATTCTGTTTGTGCATCATTTTTGTATTAATTATTGTTCCCAGATTTATACATATATTTTTACTATTTGTATTTTCAACTTTTAAAATGAATATGTGCACATCCTACTGGCTTATCATAGAACTACCTTAATTGGTATTTTATTGACGATTTCTATTGCATCTTACAGTACAAAATTTAGAATATTTCCAATGCTCAAAAATTTCTGAAAGAAATAATATTAATTCTATAAAAAAAATTCTACAAAAAATAAAACAAGCAAATCATTTCCTTTATGGAAATAGAACAAAAAATTTACTGTTCTTAAATTAATTTTACTGAATGGTATCATAATTTTAAACAAAACTGGCATACTCAAATAAATTTTTTTCTACACATGACAAAAGTAAATTAACATTTTTTAAAAATGTAGGTGGAAATTTTAAGTAAACTAAAAAAAAAAAAAAAAAAAAAAAAAAAAAAAAAAAGTTTTATAAACTTTTAAATCATGATTAGAAACTTTGTTTTAGATTATCTTAATTATTATACTGTATGCGGATAGGAAAGGAATATTTAAAAAAAAAATGTTTGAATCTCGTTTCTGTTAACTGATTTTCTCACAAGTAATGTTCGCATGATATAATAACATTATTTATTGTAAGTTTATATAATTTATAAACTTTTCTTTTCTTCTTCTTCTTCTTAATTTTTGGGACTTAAAGAGAATGCAGAATCAAATCTAAGCTGATGAAAGCTAAAAATACACGCAAAGTAAGGGGAGAGGTTAATAACTGCGATCATTTGATAATAAAAAATAATCGTCAACGGGGCCTGATTTACTGCACTTTGGACCAAGAAAAAACTAAGAAATTGTACTTAGAAAAATTATAAAGTGGCACTTTTTTTATTTTTATTATTTTAAATTCAGGCGTTTGAAATATTACGCCGATAAGTCTCTTTGTTAGTATAAACCAATTATTTCTTACTTAATACTTAATACTATTTAAGGGATAACTGACAAAATAAACTTGAAATGACACCAAACTGGATAATGCAAATCCAGGACACTGTTCTGTGGGCAAAATTTATAGTGGTAAAAATTGTGCGCTAAATTGTGTTAAAGTTTAAGTTCATGTATCATTTAAATTTCTTAGTCCTAGGTGTAGTAGTTTTCTCATATAAGTCGCATTGCTATTGTATTGGAAATTAGAAGGATCCCTCGCCGTTTTCTAGAGCTCTTTTGATTGGTTACACCTCATCACCGGTAACTAACATTAAAGTTAACAACGAACTTGAACTGAAAATTTTATATTAAGTAACGGTTTTGTTAAAAATATGGTTATTATTTTAAAATATTAAGCTTTTTCAACGTTTTGTTAAAAGTAAAATTATTAAAACAATTTAATCCATTTGATAATGTCACAATAAAAATTGTATTTTTTAAATATATAATATGGCCGTTGATAATGAGTTTTTATAATAGTATCTAAAAATTAATGTAATAAGAGTATCCCAATGATTGGTTGATTATTGTAAAATAGCAATTTTACCGTTTTGGAATCATAGTTAAAATATTTTAATATTTATTCATAATACTTTTATATACGTAGAATATCATTGAGTACATTAATATGCAGGGCTAATACAATAATATTACACTATCATTCACACAATCGCGCATTAAAATGATAGTTCTTTGTTAAACAAGCGGTCATTTAAGAATATTCGAACATTCATAAAATCTCTCATTCGTAAGTGAGGTAAAATTTTATATGGATTTAAAATATGAAACAAAAAATTTACTAAAATAAAGCATATTTATTTATATAACATTTTTGCTTTCCCTCTAGTTTTAATTTTCATAAATTTTAAATTATTTATAAGTTACTGTTTACGTTTTGTCCACTCTATTTCATGCATATTTTATTATTAAATAGTTTATTTTTGCTCTGTAGTAAATTACACAAAATATTTTGATATAACTATATAATTATACATTAAAAAAATTATATATTTTTTTAGCTAAATTTAAATACTAAAATTTAAAAATATATTTTTTTAGATTTTATGTAATATTTTTATTTAAATTTATTATTAGCCCATAAAAGTAGGTATTGACAATGATAATTATTTAGTACTTTAGACCCATCTGTGTGATTAGTGATTGAACTTGGTGTTTAGAAAATGATATTGATGAAGTTAACAGCATCTACTGTATTGTAAGATAAATTATAACGATAATCGTAAGATATAATGATAGAGTATTTATTTTTATTTAATATTTTTTTTGTCGTCGAAATTATTATTAGATTGCCCCCTTGTTAAATTTCATATTTTGTATTATTATGTACAAGAAGTTAGCATAGGAGTTTGTTAAATTGTTTCTGTATATCTTTGTAAGTTTTAGAGGTGGAGAAGTGATGGATTAAACAAGAGAAAAGTGACTTACCCCAAGACACCTACAAACTACTTTCGGGACCAATTTCAAACTATATTCTAAGTCATTGAAATAAACACGTTCAAAAAAAAAAAAAAAAAAAAAAAAAAAAATCCTAACTTTTAAATCTTTTTTGTTAGTTTATAAACTTATACTTTATTTTTCCAGATTTTATAAGGATTTTATATTTAAATTTTTTTTACATTAAACATTATATTTTGTGGCCTAAAAGAAAGAAAAACGAGATAGAGAGAGAGAGAGAGAGAGAGAGAGAGAGAGAGAGAGAGAGAGAGAGAGAGAGATTCACAAAACGTAACATAGTGCAAATATAAGTTTATGAAATTTGAATACATGATAATTCAAAATTACTTCTTTTTATATTTATTGTTTCTTTTCTTACCGGAATTAAAGTGGAGACAATTAATAAATTCCTAATTTTGTTATAATATACTATTGCGGTTTTTAATTATTTAACAATTGAAGTTCTTTCACTTTATTTTGTTTCTTATAACTTATAATTAATTATTTTCAACTACTCAGAGGTTTTTATTATGTTAATTTACGATTTTCTGTTAAAATTATAAATTTCCAATAAAACTAATAGAATTAAACTTCTTTTAATGTACCCTTTTTAGCTTTAAAAACAAGGGAAAGAAAAAAAAGAAAAGAAAAAAAAAAAAAAAAAAAACTTCAAATTGCAAAAAAACAACAACATAATATAATATAAACCTTTTACACGTAATACAAATACAAGATATGGTTGAGACATATATGAGAATGATATTATAGTAATTTACGCTGACTTGGACTTTAATATATTTTCTCACATATTGTGTATAGGGGCAGCGAGGGAAATTAAGTCCTAAGGTTTAAACTAAAGGTGTAATATTAGGAAGGGTAGTTTTTTAAATTTAGCTTTTACCTTTTGTTTTGTTTCCCAAATCTCTTAGGAATTTCTATATACATACAAAACAATATTAAGAAAACATGTGTTATTCGTTTTCTCGCGCGGTATGTTTTTTCTCTTGTTGTTTGTTTAAAGTATTTCAAATTTTGGTTTTGTAAATATATTTTTCAAAAAATGAAAAGGTCATATTGTATTGCTAATTATTAGTATATAATATATCTACATAAATGAAATTGAATTGAACATTTTCAATGAAAGCACCATGAAAACAGTATTTTATTGTAAAATAGTGGCATATTATTATCAGAATACAAAAAGAAAAAATTGCGTATGAAATGAAAAAAAAAAAAAAAAAAAAAAAAGGTTAATGATAAGAGTCTTAAATTTGTAATTTCTCATAAGTTTACCTACAGACCTTTAAATAGAAATTGAAATATAAGTCAAATATATTGCCTACATTGGCAATTCATTAATATTTTATGCTTTTGATATCTTAGAAATTGCAAATTTGAGCAGACATTAAAATCTACTGCAATTTTCTTTAAAAAATGTGTGTTTTTCAAGGTTCATATTATTAAAATTTAAAACAAAAATATTAGTTTAGTTTTATTCAAAATTTATGATTACAAGTAAAAATATTTATGACATTTGCAAAATATATTGGAGCTATTTATGCTTGTGAAAAAAAAAAGAAAAAAAAAACACTTTTGTATATTACTTTTATTATTATGTAGATAAAAAAATAGTATAAACTATGAGTAGGAGAGAGAGAGAGAGAGAGAGAGAGAGAGAGAGAGAGAGAGAGAGAGAGAGAGAGAGAGAGAGAGAGAGAGAGAGAGAGAGAGAAGAGAGAGAGAGAGAGAGAGAGAGAAATGCAAAAAGAGATCACTTTATTTTGATTTATAGTATGTCAAAAATTATTTATACATTCAGTATATATTGTATGAGTAATTTTTTATATTATAATACACAGGATATATTTAACAACATAGAAAAAAGTATAAAATTACATGATATTTAATGTTATACAACCTTAAAAAAAAAAGGATATATAATATTATATTTTTCATATAGAAAATTATATACAATTTTTTTTTCTCCCTACATTGAAAACGACTATTTTTTAAGTATTTTATTTCGTGATAATAGAGAATGAATTTTTTTTACTGTTTTAATTTTTTTAAGTATGTTCGCAGTTAAAAGTTGATTTGTATTTGCTTTTAGAATAAATAATTATTTTAAAATAAATTTTCATGTTAGCATAATTATTATACAGGAAAATAAATAAGTTGTTGTGTTGACATAGCATAAATAAATACTTCTTGCAATTTTTTTGTAAAGAGGGTGAGAGAGAGAGAGAGAGAGAGAGAGAGAGAGAGAGAGAGAGAGAGAGAGAGAGAGAGAGAGAGAGAGAGAGAGAGAGAGAGAGAGAGAGAGAGAGAGAAATGTCACAATTACATTTTAAAAAAATCATAACAATAAAACGAAATGAATTGCTACAGTAGCATTGTATTTTTAAGTAAGTAATATTAATAAAAGTAAATATTCAACTTCGTAGAAAAAAAATAATAATAAAGACATTTTATTTCGTACTTCCATGGCTTACAAAAATTCTAATTAAAGAAAAAGTTTCTGAAAATTATATTCACTAAAAATTCCAACATTCCTAAGTAAAAAATATTTTTCTCAACTGTTATATTAATAACGTTTTTTTTCTTTCTTTTAACGTTGTAATTAACAATATATGACATTTTTTTTCTGCATGGTCGAATAATTTTTCTATCTTTTCACTATAATTACATCTGTCACCATAAGGGGTGAATTTATTTAAAATTAAAATATGTCTTATAATATTAAGTCTAAAAGAATGTTGTAGCACATTTTTGTGGAGTAAATTTTCTAACTTTATTATCATAATTTAATTTTACTACAATAAATTATATTAATAGTTATTTAGAAAGTTAGAATATCTGTTTTAAGAAGAAAAAAAAGCAGAGAAAAATATAATATAAAAGTAATTTTTTTTAACCTATGTTTGTAATAATTTGATCATCGTTTATATAAGTACGTATATATCTATATATCTAGAAATATTATATAAATACTAAACACAAGCATTAAAACAATTAAAATGAGGAAGACTATTTATTTTAATAGGAGACTGCTTAATATTTTCACACTGTCTATATTTAAAACATCGCTTTTATTGCATTTTTTTTTTCATGGACTTAAAGTCCCATATTGTAGCGCGTGCATACTAAGAAAAAAAAATTTTTTTTAAGGTGGTATCAGGACTATATAATCACTTAAACTACAAACTCAAAACTACATTATTATTAGTTCAAAACGTTATAATACATTATAACCAATTCACTATATTAAACTATTTAAAAAACATTAAATTTATCTATATTCTAACGTACGCGAAGTTTCTAAATTAAACTTGTTACTGAAAGTGATGAAAATTGAAAAAATTGTATCAAATTTCCAATTCTATATATTATTTAAAAACAAATAAAACATATTATAACTTTTAAAAAAATAAAAAAATAATTTTTACTTTTTTTTTTAAATACACACTACAAAAGACACGGAAAATCAAATATAAAAAATGACAAGAGCACATTTTTTTTTTTTTTTGTGATACAGAAAAAAAAAATGTACCCTTTGAAATCAAAACCGTATACTTTTAAACATTTGATCTCGGGTCTCTTTTTTTCCTCTCTCTCTCTCTCTCTCTCTCTCTCTCTCTCTCTCTCTCTCTCTCTCTCTCTCTCTCTCTTCTCTCTCTCTCTCTCTCTCTCTACTCCCCCTTTCTATATATATCCATTCAAAGCATAAAGGAAAATTTAGTTACAAAAGGAAATTTACCTTACAGGCATTTAACAATAAATTAAATAATCTAAACTACTGTTAAACCGTATCAAAGATTTTGAAAAAAAAAAAAGTTAAAAAAAGAAATTTATTTTGACCATTCATGTGTATAATATATTATATAGAATCTGCCAACTTCAGATATGATATGCTATAGGCTACATCATAATACTCTATAATATTGTATTAATATTACAACAATAACATAAACAAAAGGAGGAAAATGTTCATATTTGAAGGGAAAAACAACTGACTGTAATAATGTGTTACTATGGTTTATTTATACTGAGATATATGTATAATGCATTATGCAATAATTTTTGCTGGAGATTGCATGCTGAAATAAGATACTGTTAAGTTAGCAGATGCTGAAATATTTATAAAAATTCCAACTTAAAAATTACGCACTGTCTATTTCTGTTTTTGAGGTTATTCTTGGCACTACCATATTTTTTTTTTAATATATATTTTTTTTATGAAAATTAAATAATCATAGTAATATATAAAAAATACTAAATACTGAATGCTAAATAAAAAGATGCTTAAGTATAATAAATTAATTAAATTCAGATTCAATTACATTTTATTATTAATATTTTTGTCTTTTATATTTTTTTTTTCTGCGTCATGGTTTTCCAAAAACAATAAAAGTATATTTTCACATAAAAATAATATAATTAAAATCTTAATTTTTTTATTGCTATATTTCTTGTTTTATTCAAAATGCATCATAAAAAAGTTTTTACATTTTTATTCATATTTTTTGCTGTATATATATATAAGATTTTATATGTTTATTTATTTTTATGTAATAATAACATATTTTTATACTGATGAAGCAATAAATATTTCAAACCTATCAATGTCAGAAAAAAAAAAGTATCGTATTAAAAAAAAAGACATAAAAATCACCTCATTTTTATTGTTATACAGTATAAAGTCAGTTTTCTCTATGTGTTACTTACGAAATTCTATACTTTGTTTCGTTATAAAAATATAAAGCTCTAAATTATTTTACTGTCTTCCATTATAATAATATATCAATATAATTGAAAATTACATAACATAGCAACATTTAAAAACTTAAGTTATATTGTAAGCAAAACGTGTTAAACAGTTAAATCTTTTAATTATTATTATCTGTAATTTTAACAGAATTTTAAATTATAATTAACTGAAAAGAAATTAAAAAATTTAAAAAAAAAAAAAGGTCAGAGAGAAGCATATAATTCGTCATTCTATGCCCAAGGAGAAAAAAGGCGTGTTTAAAACTGACTATGTATAAGGGACCAAATCTGTAATGTGACCTCAAATGCACTGAAATGATCATATTTCATCAAACAGTTCATGATGGTCTATAAACCATAATACATAATGGAAACAACTACCAGCTTCCGGTAGTTTTGTAATAAATAGAGTATAGTCAATATTTTTATATTCATAATATAAGATATGAAGATAGAGAGAGAGAGAAAGAGAGTAGAGGGTGATATTTTTTTTGTCTCTTCATATAAGTACAGATGTGACACATTTTTATTTTATCATTGGTGAATATAGAGAAAGAGAGAGAAAGAGAAAAAGCCAATGTTTAAAGAATCTGCAACATTGATGCCGATATATACCAATGTACACCTGTGTCCTCTGCTCTCTCTCTCTCTCTCTCTCTCTCTCTCTCTCTCTCTCTCTCTCTCTCTCTCTCTCTCTCTCTCTCTCTCTCTCTCTCTCTCTCTCTCTCTCAAACCACTATACCAAGGGTACAGTTTGATATAAAAATAAATATATTATACACACTTTAAGACCGGGAAAAATCTTCGTTTTAAAGTAACCCTCCTTAAACCGGGGGGAAAAAAAAAAGGGAAAAGGAAAAGAATTAGGAAGAGAAAAAATAAAAGTAACTGAATAACTTCTCTCTTTTTCCCATTTTATGAATAAACCGTTGATTTCTAACTTATTTTTAAATAATTATGGGGGGAAAATAGCGTCCCATGCATATATAACATTGTTTTTCAATGGAGGTCATTGGTGACGCACTTAGGGAAAGATTTAAGACTCCTTAATTTCCTTAAAAAAATGAGAGACCGGAAGGGATACCAGATGCACTTCTACGTGTTTTTAACTAAAATTACACTTTTTTAAAAAAAATTTCACTATCAATATTTTAAGTATGGCTTAAAAAGTTGTCATAACTTCATTATAATTGTAATAATTTACTCTCTGTAAGTGACAAAAATAAAATGTTATTATGTTTACTCAAGAAGGAGAGAGAGAACAGTATCATTACCAGAAATCAAAGCTATACTGTGCAATCCAAGGAAGGCATTATATATACGAAACATGCTATATAAAACTATGCCCTAGTGCGCTAGAAATAAAAACATATTATACCAATACTCGTATATTAACTCGGTACTGATCTCTGTTCACTTTAGGGACTTTTCTTAAGTGCAATTGGATTAAAAAAAAAAAAAAAAAAAAAAAAAAAAACTGTGTAGTACACATAAAAAGAAATATCACAAAATTATAATTAAAATTATTCACTGTTCTTCTACTTAAAGACGTAGAACACCTTGTACAAAAAAGTTGCCTAATATCCTAACATACCCAAAAATCAACATTATTTTGGTCGGAGTCATTGATTTCTAATTTATTTTCCATTTACAAAGTGTCAGTTGCGGGTTTACTACGTCACAGCTCGCCTGTTTCCGCGCGCGTGGACCAGGCGAGCTGTGACGTAGTAAACCCGCAACTGACATTTTGTAAGTGGAAAATAAATTAGAAATCAATGACTCCGGCCAAAATAATGTTGATATTTGGGTATGTTAGGATATTAGGCAACTTTTTTGTTCAAGGTGTTCTACGCCTTTAAAGAAAAAGAAAAGAAGACGTAATAAAAAAATCTAAATTTTAAAATTCCTTTTTTGATTTTCATTAAATGTATGAAAAATAATAAATTAATATCAAATCATATTATCACTATAATTATAGAAAGATAAGATAAACATTTATTATTTTAAAGCATAAATAAAAAAATCTTAAAATTTAGGAATAGAATACGCCTTTTTTATTTTTTCCTCTGATACTCATTGCATTATTACGGTAACAAAATTTCTTAATAATTGCAAAGTTCAGATTAGGATTTTTTTTTTTAATAAATACAAAGCGCATTTATAATTGAAATTAAATCTCAAAAAACCCGAATGACATAACCAGATACTATGGTTTTAACTACAACTCATTTTTAAAACATTTTTCTCTTTTTTGGAGGAAAAAGGTAAAAAAAAAAAAAAAAAAAAAAAACTTTGCTTTTAAAAATTAAATAAAAACAAAAAGCATTTTTCAACACATATAAAAATTAATTAACATTTTTATTTAGTTTATTATAATTAAAAGAAAATAATATATACAAAAACGTTCATTTTTTTTTCATTTATAAAAATAACAAAAAAAAAAAAAAAAAACTAATTATAATATGTGTATATAAAATATAATGCTATGGGGTATCTGTGAAGTGTATGAGAGAGAGAGAGAGAGAGAGAGAGAGAGAGAGAGAGAGAGAGAGAGAGAGAGAGAGAGAGAGAGAGAGAGAGAGAGAGAGAGAGAGAGAGAGAGAGAGAGAGAGAGAGAGAGAATGACCATTACAAACATTTGAATATGAAACAAACAATAATACATTGGGTTAAAACGTGTGTATAAAGAGAGAGAGAGAGAGAGAGAGAGAGAGAGAGAGAATAAGGATTCAAAGTGAAGGGGGGAATTTTGCTAACGTTAATTATCTTTTGTTAAAATTACTAACTTGCTGTATATGTAATATTATACAAAGTGTATTGCATATAATTATAATAAAATAATAAACACAATTGTTTTTCTTAAAAATATATTAGAAATAATTTTAGCTGCATTTTTTACTTGTTCTAAAATATTAAAATAATTTCTAATAAAAAAAGTTTCAAAAAAATAGTTAACTAAATTATTTTAAATTAATATTTTATTTTAATTTTTATTTATTTAAAAAACATAATTACAAAATTTTCACTTTGCTGAATTAGCAAATATTGATCTGAAATCATCTTCATGTATCTTTGAAGTGTGATCTTTTGTAAATGTGATATAGTTTCCATCTACGCTAGTGAAAATAGTAACCGTGCTCAAAGACTTAGCGAGCTACATTGAATGAATTTTTTGTAACCGTCATTCTACATGACGTCCTTTTAAGATATTATTATTTTTTTTTTTTTTTTTGCTTGCCATATTATGTTATTGTGCTATACACCAGTCCCAGTCAAGACATTGTCTTATCGACAGGTAAGGACTTTCCAATTAATGGAAAAGCACACACGGGCTGGCCACGGCCTAAGTACACAGCCCGGCATTCGCCATGACAGCCTAGAGAAACCGTGGAAACATCTAGGCAGGCTGGTCGGTGCAATCACATCAATCATGCTGATCATGCACCTCCCGAATACTGTGCGTCGTCATGGAATGCATGTAAACATGCATCGTGCAACATGTTGTGCTCTCACACTTCACGTACGCACCTAGCAGTGGCTCGAACCTATACTCGGTAAGGAGTACAGAGTTGCGAGTCAGCTGCCTTCACCACTCGGCCATACCAGCTATGTACTGTACTTTAAAACATTGTTTCTTCATTTAATATATCACGAGATGAGACATGCAAAATAAATCATTTTCCGTAATAGAATATTGAAAAATGTCGATTTATGCAACCAGCACAACATTTTTAATTGAAAATCGTAACGATGCCATGGTGAGAAAAAAAAATTCCTACAGATTGCATGCAGGTTATGAAAGTTTTGCGGTGTAAGTTAGTATCAGTTTCGAAGGTCCTATTTTGTGTATCATGATTTAAACATGTTATTACATGTAAAGTGTACAAGTAAAAGTACATGAATTTTAAGTGTACCAAGTACATTATTAAAAGTAATAATGATTTTTTTTTTTTTTTTTTTTTTTTTTTTGCAAGATTAAAGTATATTATATTACTAGGTCTTTAGAATTATTGTCTGTCTTATGATATCTGGAAGCTATTATGAAATGTTATATAATAAAAAGGTCAATCTGTCTATTTTATAACGTAACATGCTCAAAAGCACAATATATAATATTTTGCTCAAAGGTATTGTACATTAGAGTTTACAGTTTGATCTTTTAGCTAAAAATATTCTAATGTTTCACTTGTTGGTCTGTATCGCTTTAAGGAACTTTCTAACCTTTTGTAAATAATATATAATATTATTAACTGTTATTTATTATTTTCTTAAAAATGATAAAAATGTCTATATATTAAAAACAAAAATAAAATTTTGGCAAAATATACTTTTTAAACGTTTTAGGCATTTATATGTATATCAATATCATGATTGTCTTAGTTCTGATTTCCAAAGCGTAAATCTCAGGTAATTAAAAATTATATTTTGAAAATAAATCTTTCATCCCTAACATAGCTAAATAATAAGTAAGTAAAGTTAGTAACTGCTTTTTTTTTTTTTTTTTTTTTTTTTTAAAGAAGTTCATATTTGAGTACCTAGTGAAATTTTTTGCACGAAATATCTAAATTTTATAAGAGCTTCAATTATTGCTACTAAACTGTACCTACTCTAATTTATTTGCAAACAATAACAAAAAAAAAGTATTAAAAAAATGCATTAAAATTAACGTACCAAAAAATTACTAAAAATAATAATAAAAATTACACTCCTACGCCTACGTTCTTGCAAATTATGTAAATAAATACATTTATAAAATTATAACAACAGACTTATACATAATTAAATAAGGTGTTAGAATATACACATACATATATACAAGCGCATTGCAGTGACAATTGTACAAATAATTATAAACAATACAATTTAATATTAATTAAAATTTAAATGACTATGATATTATTAACATATAGGTGTAGGTATATTATACTCTTTTCAAAAATTAAATTAAATTTCTTATATGTACATTTTATACAATTCATTATCATTTAATTAAATAATAATTTAAATATACTTTAGTGTTGAGGTATATGTATTTATATAAAGTCGATTTTAATATGTAAATATATATTAAATACAACTTTGTTGTTTATGAATGTAAATTTTGCTGTTCATTTGCGGAAATAGAAGTACTGTATATATATAGGAATAATTGTTTATAAATATACTTATAGTTGTTTTAAATGCATATGGATATTATGTTAAAAGTTAGAGTGAGTATTATAATTTTTTTTAACGGGATAAGTTAAATAATAATAATAATAATGTTGATGTTATACCAGTCTTGCAAATTCAATATTTTCTCTCGTTTATTTCGTATTTTGACACGTATACAGTGGTGGATATAATAACTTTTATATTTTGATGTAATAAGAAATGAGAAACTCATATAGTAACTATTATATTAGCTTGTTCTGTAAAGTATAGTGAATCTCATTAACAGTGATTAGCTGTGATTTTTGAGCCGATAAAAGTGATTCGCAATGAGAATGGAACTTTTTTTTTTTTTTTTTTTTGTAAAGTTTCATTCATTCTTATCAAGTTCAAAGTTCTAAACGAAGAAATAACAATGATCAACCATATATAAACGTAGTAAATAGGTAATGACGTCATGATCAGATGTTTTTAACAAAGGAAAAATTTCGAAGCAGGCTCAAGAGTTGTATGTAGTTGATAGAACGAGCTATTAACTATATAATAAAGCAACAACTGCTTTAAGGCTGACTTTGGGTAACTTTTCTCAAATTTCCTTCCGTTTCAACGTACTGCGCATGCGTAGTAAGTAGAAACGGAAGTGGATGTGAACAAAATCGCTTTAAGTCGGTCTCAAGACAGTTTTTCCTTTATTAGTCTTTATTATTGTGATCAACATCGAATATAATGGCTCAGAACGATGCAAATTTGGATATGTAAGACCACTGTTCTCTGTATAACATAAATAAATGTAAATGTAACGTCAATATATTAATAATCAAGTAAAAAAATATATTACTAATAATTTTCAGTATCCTAATTAATTAATATCAATTACGTATGTAAAATTTATGTATGTGTATTATATTATTATTTGATCTAGGATTAAAAAGCTCTTTTCATGTCATATAATGTTTGTTTTTAAAGTACGAAAATTGTGTAATTGTGTTGATGTAGTTAAGCTTTTATACTTGGGGGTTTTAACAAACTAGTAAAGTTCATTTTCATATAGTGTAGGTATATAATTATAGACTTTATGTTAGTTGTATAAAGTAGATTGTCTGGACTTGACATATCATTGGTATGGTAATAAAACAGTATTAGTTGTAAAATATCCCTATATTATCATATCGATATAGAAACGTGATAATTTTATCGGATAGTAAAATGAAATGCAAATTAAAAAGATCATTTTTATTAATATTTTAATTACATTATTTGACTTAAAGGGAAAAAACATGTTTGATATATTTATATAAAATAATTCAAAATTATTTTGGGGATGAAAAATTCTTTAAATTTTCTGTCAGCCTAAAACATGTAAAAGTAGGTTTATTAATATCATTACTAAATTACAAATTAAACAATTGATGCTGCATTTTCGTCATTCTTTCATAAATAATGCTAAATTAGAACAATATAAATAATTATGCTCAACAAAATAATTTTTAAGCTTCGTAATGCATAATTATTTTGATGTGTATAGCATAAATTATGCTATATTGAAGAAAATGTGCTGAAAATTAGCTATAGCATAATTTTTACATTTGTTCTTCATTCAAATATTTATTAGCTTTGGTGCAGTAGTTTTCTCAAAAAGAAACAAAAAAAGGTGTTTAAAGCTACAGTATAGGATATTAGGGAAACCTTACGCTATTCCCATGAGCCTAACCGATAACTTCCATTGAAATAACGTCATATACAGAGAACTCTTATCTATATTTTAATTTAGTTTTGTTTCATACTTTTGTTTCAAGATTCAATGAAATGTCACTAAAGCTTTTGTAAATGCTAGTAAAAAAAAAAACGTTTTTTTTTTTTTTTTTTTTTTTAAAGATAAAAAAAAATGATAAATAGTCTTTTAAAAAGAAAATCATACAGTATATCACAAAGCAATAATGATACATAAAATATTTAAACAGTAATAAAAAAGTATGATTTTTTTCCTTTTCTTTCCAAACCATTAAAGTAATAATATTAAACATATATTTTTATAACTTTTTCGGTGTGTGTATATATATATATACTACACTAAAAAGGGTGAAAATGGGATACATACATGTATTAAAAAAAAAAAGAGAAAAAATATGATAATGGGTTACATATCGTATAGTATTACGTATATAATAATCATATACATTTGACATATTTAACATCAAATTTTTTTTATATTATGATCTTTTTGAAGGAAAAAGATTTGAAGAAAGAGAGAGAGAGATGGAATAGAGTGTGCAAAAATGTTTGAAATATTTATATGAAGTTATATGAATTTTTTATATTATGATATGACTGTATAAGATGGAAGGAAAAGGAAAAAAAAAAAAAAAAAAAAAAAAAAAAAAGAGGGAAAAGAGGGAAAAGAACAATACTTTTTGACAAAAGCTATATATAATAAATATTCGTTATTT
Source organism: Ecdyonurus torrentis (assembly GCA_949318235.1). Lineage (NCBI taxonomy): Eukaryota > Metazoa > Arthropoda > Insecta > Ephemeroptera > Heptageniidae > Ecdyonurus > Ecdyonurus torrentis. Next base: position 8,874,535 of record OX439133.1, on the reverse strand, counting down.
TTTATATAAAAAGTATATAGATGGAATATTTGGTATAGAAACATTGGTATTGATATTTTAGGTTCGATTAATTATTTTATTTACTGTGCAATATAAAAAAAAGAAAGGTACAATTTCTATATTCATAATTGTTATTTTTTGTTTTTGTTTTGTAAGATTTTTTACCTATTTGTTTTATGTAGTCATTCAATGATGCATTTTAGCTTTTAAAAATTAAAAATTGAATTCTAATGATTGCATTATAATTTTTTTAACCTTTTTCTGCTTCTCACGATCAGCATAAAACGGAATTAATATCTACAAAGTTTTACAAGGAAATATAAGTTGTTTCCTTAAAGCAACCTTAATTATAATTATTTAAATGTTTTGAATTTATTTCAATCAAAGTACACAAACAATAATAATGAAATTATTTATAGTAATAAATAATTGTAAATAACTATTTAAAAATATTTTTAATTTGTATTGATTATTGCTATTTCCAACATGAAAGAAATATTTATATTTATATATTACAACTGTAATAACAAAATTATGAAAGATTGTCAAAAATAATTAGTGAAGTTAATTTTACATCATAATTTAATAAAATACTGACAAAATATTATAACCATTATAAAATATATCATGACATATGTCTTAATAATTTAACTTTATAATTATTGTTATTAATTTCTGTGTTAATTTATTAAATTATATCATTTTAAATAGAAATAATTTTTTCATTACATTTATAAATTAAGATTTTTTTCCCCCATAGAGATACTTATAGTTCTATCCAATATCTATTCTAATGATCCAGAATTATATTAAAGTTTTATTGTAGATGGTTCTACATTTTGCATAAATCTTTATGATATTTTACATTAAATTTCTTACGTTCATTAGTAGTTACAATATACTTTAATTTATTTTAAGCATTTCTTTTTAAATATGCTTTTATAATCAAAAATTAGTATTTATTATTGAATATTATTCAAATCTATTGAATAATATATATTTTTAATAAAGCTTTTAATTTGTTAAAAATATTATATTGAAATATACAAAATTCTAATGATTATATTATAATGCTTGAAACCTGGGGAAAAATTTTTAAATATCCGAGCGTAAAGAAAAATATGATATGAAATTATTTCGAAAATGTTTTCAATATATGAGGAACTGAAAAGAAAATAATTTAATTTTTCTTTTTCTTATCGTATACGATTCGATAAAGCGTAACACAAATATGCGTAACAAAATTTTAATTTTATTTTCTTTCTATAATAAATATAATTAAAAATGATGGACATTTATGTAAATATATTTTATTTTAGCATTTAAATATAATTCTTTGGCTAACTCTTTTAATTTAGTTTTCTTAATTTCTTTTGAATATACCCTTGAGATTATATATAAGGAAAATGCATTTTATTTGAGTTAAAGATTATAATATTTAGTAATATTACCTTTTGCAATGAATTGTAAATTTTCATTTACATAACATTATATAATATAACGCACATCAACCCCCGTGTTCTCGTGTTTCTATTTTCACTCACAGAAAGGGTTGTCTTGTAAAATTTACTGTATATGTATGTGTCTTTGCATGTATCTCTCTTTTCCCCCCTCTCTCTCTCTCTCTCTCTCTCTCTCTCTCTCTCTCTCTCTCTCTCTCTCTCTCTCTCTCTCTCTCTCTCTCTCTCTCTCTCTCTCTATGTATTATATAAGAGCTAAAACAAAGATCAAAGATTTATAGTTTCAATTTTATAATACTATCGATATTCATATATATCGCCCATGTCATATATAGAATTAGCAATTCATTACCATCAGCAGTCTTAAATATAAGTGAAAATATCTTTTGTTTCATCATATATATAATCTTCATGCAATTATATTAGGAATCGATGTAATATATTATTCATCTTGTTTAATTTATTAATAATTGTTTATAAAACTAGATAATACTCATACAGCTTTTCATGGCGAGATGGAGAAATGTTATTTTATGAAGAGCGTGCACGAATATAGCAATGGATTTTTTTTTTCTATAGGTGCATTTTAAGTAATTTTTGCAAATAGTGCTATGAAAAAAAAACATAAAAATAAAAATAGTGCACAGATATGGAATTTTTTCAACTCCTAATGGAAAATATATTTTTAGCACTTTTTTAATTGAATTAAAACTTTTTTTTATAGCTATTGAAAAGTACTACTTATATTATTCTTATTAATGTATGAGGAATACACAGAAAGATACATTTTTTTCTTAATATTTATTTTTTGACATAGTACACACACACGTTATAGGTGGTTTTGGAAGGAAGAAAGAGAAACAAGTAGACAGAATCAGTAATTCAGTACAATATATATGAAGAGAGGAGAGAGAGAGAGAGAGAGAGAGAGAGAGAGAGAGAGAGAGAGAGAGTTTTGCAAAGCAATGATAGAAATAGAACTAGAGAGAGGTTTTATAAGATAGACGCGAAATACAACAAAGAGAGAGAGAGAGAGAGAGAGAGAGAGAGAGAGAGAGAGAGAGAGAGAGAGAGAGAGGTGTATAGCTATCAACTTCACATACAATCCTAATCTTACATCCATCACTCACCTTTCACTCGTCTCTCTCTCTCTCTCTCTACTACGAAACAGCAGTGTTGTTGAATATCTTTCTATGTATGCAAAAGTAGCTATAAGAACACCATCCTTTTACATATAGTTCAAGTCATATACCTAACTATTATAATTTCATTTAGTTTGTAAATTTATATAATTATTATTATGTTGACTCCATAGCTGCTGATAGAAGTTTTTCTTACTTAATTCATCAAATGAGTGAATTTGAAATCTTAATTATGATTATGTATAAACATAAATTCATTTAATGATAATTTAGCTAAACAATCAAATTTTAATTTAAAAATAAAATAAAAAATCCGGAATAAATTATGATTTAAAATAATTAATATTTTGTTTATTTCAAACAAATCCAATTTTATACTTCACAAATTTTCTTTTCGATTGATTAACTTTGGGTAATTATATTTTTGTTTATAATATTCAAAAGTAAACTAAAAAGTGATACATTTTTTTCTATATTATTATTTTCTCTGATAAACAGAAAAACAGTTCTAGAAATACTGGAATGTAATTGAATCTAATTTTTTGTAAAATAAATAATACTGGAAAATTGCAACTCTTACGAATTCATGTAAAATAAAATAAATGAAATTGATTTTAATCGAATGTCTTGTAAATTAAGTTTTAATGTCGTATGTAAAATTGACGTTATATTCTGGTATAATGATTGTTAATATATACATAAGGAAAATATATATATATGAGAAAGAGAGAGAGAGAGCGAGAGAAGCAGGGCTCATTTTACATTCCGTTTGATGGTATATTACTATAAGGTAGGCATACTGAATCCCTTTTACTTGCTTCATGCTTTTCTTACTTCTCTCTCTCTCTCTCTCTCTCTCTCTCTCTCTCTCTCTCTCTCTCTCTCTCTCTCTCTCTCTCTCTCTCTCTCTCTCTCTCTCTCTCTCTCTCTCTCTCTCTCTCCATACTCTCAAACTACCTTAGACACTCTAAAGATAGAATATGGAACCTTTAGATTCACTATATTATAAAATAAAGTCCGTATATATTTTTTTCTTCTCCTTCTTACGTATGTATAAAAATAATGTACTTAAAATCAAAATATTATATAAAAATAGATTTTCTACCCTTTTTTTATATGAATATTTTAGTATGATTCAAAAAAAGTAGTTTGTTTTTTACTCATTTGACAGTACGAAAGAATTTTTTGAAAAAAAAATGTCTATGTTATAAGATATAAATACAGTAAAATACTGCCCGATTCATTACTGTAAATAATATAAATAAAATCATACAATAATACTCATTACTGTAAGTGATTTACGTGTGTTACATTTATTAAAAAAAGGAAGAAAGTAAAAAGTTAGGCATACTGAGCTATGATTATACCTCAGTATTTTAAAATTTATTATCACCAAAGTTACACAGTTAGGAAAATAAGATATATTTTTTTAAAAATAAGTCAAATTGCCATTTCTCAAAAAAAAAAAAAAAAAAAAAAAAAAAAAAGCATAAAAGTGTGGTATTTAAAAATTATTGAAGGATTTTTTTTTTGAAAACACTAAAATTTTCTTGATATGCACATTAAATGCTTTGAAAATAATACGATAATATATTTTTATTTTTCTTTGAAATACGCATGATAGTTTCAAAAAATAAGGATTTTAAAATTGTGATCAGTACAGAATTGTATTCTATTTAAATAGTTCATTATTTTTACTATTATTTATTTATACAATACACAGATCGTTGACCTATTTGTATAATTTTATAATTCAAAACTCTGCACGTTTGTTTTTGCTTTGATTTTATTATAAAATGGATTGATTACAATATATCTTTATGTATTGGTTTTCATATCGTTGCTGATCTGGTAGTTTGGTTTAAATGTATTTCTTAATTAAAATTGTAGGTGGGAGGGGGGAAAAAACTTCTATTAGTTTTAAAACACTTTTTTTTTCCTTTTTTATGTAAGTTTTTAAAATTTAATAATGTAAGGAAAATTTTAGCGTATAATTCAAAATTTAAGGATGAATAATAATTTTTTATACAACTGAAAATCGTGTTAAAATTATATCCCATGCATCTTGCCTAATTTGCGTAACTAATGGCTCCATTGTTTGATTTTTTATGACATTTACATGTCAAACAAATAAAAATATTTCAATGAATCTAAAAAATCATGTCTCTAAAAATGACATTTGAAATTAAATTAAACCTTATATAATTACGATATAGATCCATAATTACTTTAAATGTTATTGCAATAGTATATATTATTATAGGACATTAAATCGAACCCTATATTATGTCTATAATGTTGCGAAATTCAGTAAAAGTCCCGGAATGGCGTCGACATATATCTATTGATTACAAAAAGGACTGTACTGTATGTGATACTATTTTATTCATATACAATATGTTTTAATAAATATTAAATTATTAGTTTCATTTCAGCGATACACTTTTAGCTTGTATATGTCATAGTATGTTTTGTTACCGATTTCAATTATATATTCAATAATTTTAAGATATTTCTAATATATTATATTTAAGACATTATCGTCAACCGTTCCTCTTAAATTATATGTCAATAAAGTATTATAAAAATTTTGATTTTTTGTAGGTACAATTTTTTAATTATTGTTTGTTGATTAAATTTGCGCTATTAAATAGTCATATACATTATTAAATTTATAAAATTAAAAATTAAAAAATATATATATATATTATTTATTATATAAAAATATATAAAAAAAAAAGTTAAAATTAATTTAATATAAATAAAATATAATCAATTTAATATTTTAGTTTTAATAATTTAAATTATAAAAAATAACAAAACTAAATATTTTTGTAATATAATGAATTAAAAACAATTGATTTTATTTTATTCTAATTTTTGTAGCAGGTAAAATGTTATTATCATTAATATACTTTTGCAGTTTACTATATAATACTGTATACAATTTTATGTGTATCATGGGTATAATATAATCTGAACATTTTGTTTTTAATAGGCAATAAATGTTTAAATACCCTAACTCAAATTTGCATCATATGCCCAGTATATATATAAAAGAAAATTAAACCTTTAAATATATAAAAAAAAAAAGAGAGAAATAATTATAATAATGCGGAGTTCATAAAAACATACTTTTTTATTTTTCTTTATTTAAGGATTTAATATTAAGGGATGTACTAAAAAATATATAAATGAATATTGATTTTCATTTAAATTTTAGTTAAAAAAACTTATATTTATACTATCTGTTTCTTTTCTATGTAATGAAAAAATGAAAATCTATAATAAGTTGTCGAGAAAAGAAAGTAGCAAAGTTAGCATAGACATATATATTATGTCTATGAAAGTTAGTTTATCCCACTTCCCATTTTTAATATTTAAAAATTCAGGTAGTCCTTTTTTTTTTTTTTTTTTTTTTTTTTTTTTCTAGTCTTGCATATAATTTTTGTAACACAAAATGCATCCTCTAAACTTTATTATATTTCCTCCTACTTATTTTTAAAGTGCAAAGTAATATTTTTGAATCATTAAACTGTTTATGTGATGTTACAATATTTTATTTATGTAACTGCATAGTAGAAAAAAAAATAAAAAAAAATCTATTTTGTTAGTATTTTTAATCTCTTCTCTCTCTCTCTCTCTCTCTCTCTCTCTCTCTCTCTCTCTCTCTCTCTCTCTCTCTCTCTCTCTCTCTCTCTCTCTCTCTAGTAAAGAGATTATAAACAAAAACACAAATAATACCATTACTTGTAGCAAACTAAAGGCTTTATAAGTTGTTATTATAGTATAGAATAATATATTTTTGTGTTATAACATTTTGTATAAATCCTAAAATAAGTAGAGTAAAGCTACTTTCAACATTAATAAGCAGTAGTGTCAATCAAATAATACCAGGAAAAAAAATAACAAGACAAAAGAATAACGTTTTTGCGTTATAGTATATTATGGTAGTTTCCCCTTTTTCTCGTGTATAGATATAATACTGTATATGGTTTTGTAATAATTTATTCATTATATTCCATGGTTATATAATTTTAAAAGGGAGGTTAAATTAGAGTGTATATTAGAAATTGGTTACTAATATGGTAAAGTATTGATATGTTTTAAAATTGACATATTTTTAAATGATACATTGATCTCCAATTATTTTAGATTTTGTTATACAATTTTACTTGAAATTTTGATGAAAATGAGTAAAATTTGACTTTTTGTGTATATTATACTGTATGCAAATCTTAAAAATTTAATGTTGATGTAGCCTATATCTTCAAAAGAAAACAAAGTTAACACATTTTCTTGAGATTTTGTTGAACATGCTTGGTAATCCTACCAGATCCACCTTGTCTCTTATTTCAAAGGTATCTAGAAAATTACTCGTGATGAAAATATCAATTTTTATTTTTACATCAAATTCCATCATTTTATTATTAATATTTAAGATTACAGGCTTGAAATTTTTAATTTCCGTAGATAAAATATTAACATAAATTGAACAAAAATTTACTTAAAGATTTTAATTTATTTCGTTCTTAATGAAAATGGTCTCAAAAATCAATCCGTTTTAATGCTCTAACGATAATGGTACCTTTACGTAGAAAAATATTTATAAGTAATAATTAGTATGCTAACTCAATGCAGAAACATTTATGCTGTATATTGATTATTCTACAATAACATAGCATAACATTCTCAGCATAATTATTTATTTTATTTCAAAATAAGCAACATTAGTGTTCTACAATATAAAAATTTAATGCAGAATAAATTACATATACAATTAATTTGTTACTGTTTCTATTATATCAAAAGACTAGCCAAAAAAAAAAAAAAAAAAAACTAATAGAAAAAAAATCAAGTTACCTACAATTTTTTCATCTTGTACTATATGTACTACTGCTCAACACATTTCATAATGTTATTTAAAAAATTTATTTTTCAACACATTTTATTAAAAATGAAATTTTCTTTGTAGCGTTAAAAAAAAAAAAAAAAAAAAAAAAAAAAGGTAATCATAAAATATGTATAAATTTTTCTTTCATTATGTATACCATAAAAAAACTTTCCTAGTAATTGTTATTTTGAAAGTAATTAATAATTTAAAAATACATAATTAATATAAACATTTTTAATATTGAAATATTGTTAATTAATTTTTTTTTAAATATACAAAATAAAAATTGTTGTGTATGAAATAGAGAGAGAGAGAGAGAGAGAGAAGTACAATTAAGTTGAATATAAAATAATGTTATTTTTTAATTGTGTTTTTTTTATTTTATATTTTCCGCTTAGTAATATTAACCATAAACGAGTTTGAAAAATTTGTGAAAAATATTATGAAAATTAAATGTGAAAGTGTAATGAGTTTTTTTTTTTTTTTTTTTTTTTTTTTTTTATTCTACACTGTCAAAAATATGAAATTTACTTTTTAAAAAAAATACATAATAATGCTGTTCGAAAACCCTGTTCTCTTGCACCAAAAAATGCGCATTCCATTTGAATAACCATAGGCAATCGTCATTTTGGGTGCAGAGAAAAGGATTTACGAACAACATTAATATTCCTATATTTTTAATATGAGCGCCAAAATAATTGAAAATATATAAATATTTAGCAATAGAAATTAATTGATTTTACTACGATTTAATGATAGCATAGCATGAGACCAGGAATTTTAAATAAAAATATTATTATAAAGATTTTAAGGTTAGCAAGTGTACATTATATTATAAACAATGTATACTGTACATACTATATATATATATATATATATATATATATATATATATATATATATATATATATATATATATATATATATATATATATTATAGTATACAGTATATTTATAGTATAATACACTATTCACACATTATCTTTTTATAAACATGCACATATGACAATGTTTGTTTAAACAATATGAAAATTTGTTATACAACACAAAATGTAAACAAATGTATAATATAACATTGTATATATATGTGTGTGTATATATTATATACAGTATATATACTGTTTAATTTAATATTATATATTATGTGTGTAATTTCTAACAATAATTTTGTTACTTTATAGTAACTTTTGCAATGAATGCATTTTTTGGTCTTATCTTTTTAATTTTATTGTTTTAAAGAGGGTACTTGGTTTATATATATTTGTCGTTTTTTTTTTTTTTTTTTTTTTTTTTTTTTAGGGTAATGTTTGTTCCCCCTCCCTTGTTCATTAGCTCTTTTGGCATTAATGTTGTATAGAAAATAAATATATTTTATCCATCATAGCAAAAATGCATTCATTGCTTTAAACCTCAATAAAATATTCGATATCCAAATTAGTAGATCTAGCCTTCAAAAAAAGAAGAAAAAAATCCATTCAATTAAGTTTTAGTACTAATCGACTCAGTCTTCAAACATTTTTTTACTAAAATAATACAATAAAAAAAAATCGTTAAAAGGGGAAAAAATAATAATAATAACATCATTTCAATAAAAAAAAAAAAAACAATATACCTGTTTGAAAAGTAGCCTTCAAATTGTAAAAAAGTAAAGTTTTTAGGCGATTATTAAGTTAAAAAAATACATCTAAATTTTTTTTATAATAATATCAAACTATATTCCTATGTTTATTCATTTGAAATTGTAGAAATCATAACGCTATAGGCATTATTTTATAATAATGCAAAAACGATATACAGTATAATATTGTGTATTTACGTTTCATGTTTTTGTTTTTTAATTTTTTATTTTTTGCATGAAAAAAAAAATCACCTAAGGGTACCATTTGACCCTTTAAATGTAAAAGGTTATTTGATTTTACTATATATAATGTTTTTTTAATTGTTTCTAAAACACCTGTTCAATGAAATACATTTATAGAGAACTATAATATATATATATATATATATATATATATATATATATATATATATATATATATATATATATATATATATATATATATATATATATATATATATATATATATGCATACATAATATTGTGAATATATTATTTTATTTAATTGCTTCTTCTTTTTTTCTTCTTTTCAAAGAATATTCATACAAACTAAAAATGCCTTTAAGGTTTCATTTTATATTTCTAATTGAATAAATTTGATCCTTATATACAAGGAAATATAGCTACAGGTTATATTTAATTTTTTTTTTCCTGTTGATCAATTTATGTATACATCTATAAAAAAAAAACTTTTTTAATGAAATAAAAATATTAGAAATGGAGGTATTTCATTCAGAAAACACAACATTTACAAACTTTTTATTTTTTTCCCCGATGTGCTTTTCCTTTTAGCTATTGTAAATTGTTTTATATATATAGATAGAGAATTGTTAAAAAGAGGAAATTTTGAGTAAATTGAACAAAAATATAACATTTAAAAAGTCTAGGGGCGTTTATATAAACACAGTATTGAATTTTGAGTTGATATTTAGAGGTTATATATCAAAGAGTAAATTCTATATCAAAATGTTCAATGAAAACAAAATAAAAACTTCAAATAAAAATGAAACTTTTTAGTGTTTTTATTTTGAGATTTAAACTTTTTTTAATCCAGGTTATCGGTGGGGAATTATAACCAATCAAAAGAGCGACAGACGACCACTAATTTCCTATCTTTCAACATTGTCGGTCCATTCGTTAAAGCCATATACCACATGAAACAGCATGTGATTTTTAAATCATTAAAAGAAAAATGGGATAGCTCCAAACTTAATGACAATTTTTACCAGAATGTAAATATGTGAATTCGTTCTATAAACTAAACACTGCTTTTGAGCCAGCTCCGAAATGTTTCCTTTGTTAAAAACATCTGATCATGACGTCATTACCTGTTAACTATGTTTATATGTATGGTTGGTCATTGTTATTTCTTCGTTTAGAACTTTAGAACTGATAAAAATGAGCAAAACTTCACAAAAAAAGTTTCATGCTCAACATGCGACTCACTTTTATCGGCTCAAAAAACAAGATCAACCAATGAATGTGTCTAATTTTTTTGGGCAGCCAATCATTATTAATGAGCCTAACTATACTTTATAGACCAAACTGTATGGTCTCAAAAGAGAGCGTGAAAATATTTTTCAGTATGCTATTTGTATGACTATTCATATTTCTGACGTAGAAATCAAAATGTGGTTCAGGTTGCATAAGTCGAAATTTTCTGACCACTTCTACAGCGAGAGAGAAAAAGAACAAATAATTATTTATGTAAGTCCCATCAAGTATTTTGTGATATACATATAAATAATATTGTTTTCTTCTGCTCTACTCCTTTAAGCGACTGAAAAAAAAATGCATTGAGAACGGAGAAATTAAAATGACGCATAACACAACATGATGTTTTAAGATAATAAAAAATTGGTGACTAAAATTTTTCATCATTGAGAAGCATGAATAGAATGTTTCCCTGTTTCTTTCTCAATTCCATTAATATTATAACATAAGATAAACGTTGGGATATAAATGCATGTATCTTTTCTGATACACTTATACTGTAAACAAAGTAACATGTTTCTTAAACAATGCACTCTAAAAATGTGCAATTCCATTTAAAATACATTACTAGATTGTTATTTTTCGTGCCTCAAAGTATAAATATCTAGTATACTTTTAGAACTTCATTATTTCTAGTTTGTTTTCTTCTTGAAAGTATGTTTTGTTGCATTTTTTTTTTTTTTTTTTTTTTGTAAAATATGTTATGGTACTTATGGTGAAGGTTGCATATCTATGTCTTAAAAAAATTACACTGTGCTGCCAACTAAAATAGACAATGACATTTCTGATATGTCGATGCCGAAAATAAGAGAAAAATAATTATTTCATTAAAATAATAAAAATAGTGAATTAATGTAAAATAATAAAGGAATAAAACCTGTAAGTTGGAAATGAATATCCGTAAAATTCTTTGAAAACCTAAATTTGTTATTGAATTGCAAATAAATTCCACAAGTAAACTGTTTTCTCCATAATCAGTTTTTTAAGAAGAAATTTTCAATGTATGGAAAAAAATTAGTATAAAAAAAAGAAAGAAAATTTTTTTTTCTTTCTTTCTTAAATGTTATCTGAAATCAAAACAATTTGTCTTTTCACCCTATAGGGAGTACACAGAATATTATTATAATACTGGAATATGGTAACTCATCAACATAAACATATATATGTAAAATGAAACATAACATATTATATATGCTTGAATAATTAGAAATTTAGGCTTTAGGCTATATATAGAGAAACGTGTATATATTTCGATGCTGTTCTGGTATTATGACCAAATGTGAATTTGCTATGATTTCTACACGGTTTAAAATTACTATACCTATATGGCAGGTACATATTATATCCTGTATTTTGCAATAGGTACACTTTAATTTGGAACAGATAGTTAAAAACTACAATACCACTTAAAGTAAGTCAGTTACACCTTTATTGTAGCCTATTACACCTGCATTAGGTATTATTGTAGTATAATAATACCTGTGTTCTAGGTTATATGTCTAAATATTGCAATTACTTGGCCGATTCCGTGTATACTCTATATAAAGTTCCCGTATTTCATATTTCACACATATAATATAGCTGAGTTTTATAAAAATCTTATAAATAAAGTTACTTGTCCCACTATCTATGGCAATTTTTTTTTTTTACTTAACGAAAGGCCAAAAATTACGTAAAAATAACCTGAGAATTGCCCTTTTCTTGCAAAATTTTCTTGACCCCCCAGATTTCCTGCAAATTCAGCTGAGAGAGTGGCCACTCACTGATTTTTCTATTCGTTTATATAATATAATATGCATTTTTTTTTCTTCGAACTTTCATATTACGTACGAGACAACGATTTACTTTACGCTAAATTAAACTCGTATATACATTTAATAAAAAATATATATATGAAGTGTCAAAACACCGGAATATCATCGATATAACAATAATCATAATAATAATATATAACACATATATAGTTATATATATTATAACATATGTAACAAATATTTATGTACTGAGTATATCATACTTTGTGCAAATATTATTAGTCTCATAGGTATTATATTATGTTATTCTATGTATTTTAACCTTTAACATGGGTACACTGATTAACTTTGCATGGACCTCTCTCTCTCTCTCTCTCTCTACTCTGTACTCTCTCTCCCTCTGTCCACTACTGTGCCTATACATAAAGGACAATTTAATATAATTGTATCTAAAATGATGATTGTATTTAATTATTAAATAGTGTCAAAATTACTACTCAATTTTCATTTACCCATTTATTATAATTTGATTTTTGTTAATTTTTTTTTTTTTTTTTTTTTTTTTTTGTCATTTATTAATTCTGACATTTTTTGTAATATTAATTTTTATAATAGTATATAATATTATTTTTGTGTTAATATTATAAATGCTATTATATAAATACGATTAGATGGGATTTCACTTTTTTTATTTTTCTAATTTTCGTAAGTATTAAAATAATACATATACACAGAAAAAAATAAAACATGTACGGTAACTACGAGTAAAAAACTTCAGTTGCTCAGAAATAGGTGTATAAGAACTAAACATTCGGTCTCTAATATAATAATGCACACTGCAAAGATTCGTATACATCTGAACGAATAGCACAATGAGGAAGACTAAAAAAAAAAAAAAAAAAAAAAAAAAAAGGATTTATTTTATAATCTAAAAAAGGACATTATCATGAGGTAATTGCTATGCAAATTGCTAATTTTTTAGTTTATTAAGTATTTTAAATTACAGTTTTGAAAATCAAAAAATGATGTCATGGACGTTAACTTTCACTTATGTGGTCATAGGAAAAAGTGGACGCTCGTGACGTCATTTCGCGATTTTCAAAGCTTTATTAAAACTACTAATTATTGCAAAAAATTACAAATTCGCAAATATATCGATTCAGGATAATGTCATCTTTTAGAAAATGAAATAAAAATAACCCCTATTGTTTATTATTGTTATTATGTATTTATATATTATATATACACACACACCTAGGGGAGTTTTAAAGATATTATTACTCTTTATTTATGGGGAAAAAAATCTTTTGTTAAGTAATAATGAATGGATAATTGTACAATCACAATTTAAAAAAATAGACAATGGACCTTATCATAAAAGTGATAGATTGAACTAGCTTTCTATAAAATTAAATAGCATTGTACTAAAAAAAAGTGCAAATTGCACATAATTTTATCAATTATTTATTATTATTATTGTATAATAAATTATATTTTTGTTTTTATTTTATATATTATTATCACATAATACCAGGAATATTATAATATATATATTTTTATTATTATTTTAATACAGGAAGAGCTTAATCCTTATTATAATACGCTTGCTAAAACAGATAAATACAGTAGGTATTAGTATTAAAAATTTATAGATATATTGAGGACATACTACATAGATAATAAAGGGTATAGACATTATGTTTTTGTATTTTATAATAATTAATATTAGCTGTGAGTTTTGGTGGAAAGTGTGTTTGTTTTATTTAAATATTCCAGCACGTGTTTTTTTTTTTATTGTTTTTTTTTTCTTCGAAACTTAATATATAATATTTTTAAATGATTGATAGGTGATTTGTATAGAAAAGCACAGTATCTTATGTATTTTGCATATTACCCCTATTTCATTTATATTTATTGTCAACAAAAACAAGCTTGTATTGAATTGGGTCCCAATGCATTGGTGGTACACTTTTAGCTCCATTTTTTTTCCTTAAAAACAAAAGGATAATAGTAGACATGGCAACAGGAATTATCCTATTTCTAAAATATTGAACATTTCATTCTATATTAGTTTCATATAAGCTTGTTCTATAAAGTACACACAACTCTTTAAGTCAGCTTCGAAATTTTTCCTTACTTAAAAACATCTGATTATGACGTCATTACCTGTTTACTACGTTTATATAGGTTGATCATTGTTATTTCTTCGTTTAGAACTTTGAACTTGATAAGAATGAACGAAAATTTATAAACAAAAGTTCCATTCTCAACATGCGACTCACTTTTATCGGCTCAAAAAAGATCAACCATTGATGAATGTGTCTTATTTTGTTGGTCAGCCAATCACTGTAAATGAAATTCACTATACTTTACAGAAGAAGCTGTAGCAAAATAAGCATGAATATATAATTTATAAATACAAGAAATAAGTCTGTTTTCTCTATTATCTATGTTTATATAATATACTATAACTAAGTATTAAACATTATTTGCAAATTTGTTTGAAAATAAACATCAAATCTGTCTACCTACCTACCTACAAGGTTTATAACAGCTAGGATTATTATTTTAAACCTATACACTGATTAAAATATATGCAAATTTATCATATATAGTCTACATTCATATTATTTTACATAATATTATAACTCTTATGTATTTATATATTTTTTTTAAAAAATCATGATTCATATTTTGCATTTTTTTTTTTTCAAAATAATTAATGAATTTTTTTTATATAATGTACTTTAAAAGTGAGTGAAAAAAGAAAATCTCTTTTCACTTTACAAAAATATGAAAAAATATTGTCATTTGGGAATTATAATTTTTAATAATAAATATTGTAGTGTACTTAATAAAAAAATTAAAAAAAAAACGGAAACGCCAATATAAAGTAATTCTATCATAAATTTATAAAATTATGTTAATTAAAATGTATAATTACATGGAAAATAATGGAAAAATATTTACTTTTAACAAAAAATAACCTGAAATTTTAATTAACGTAAATATTTTAGAATAATTACTATTATTATTATTTTTTTAAATATTTTATGTCCCTTAGGTAGTGTTATAAAAATATATATATTATATATTTAATTTTCAATATTGAAATACATTAAAACCATTCATGAATAAATTATAATTTTACTAATGATGTAACAAGTAATTAAGATTAAATAAAACGGAAGGATTTACCGTGAAATTGTAATTATTTACATTAATGTAACAAATTAGGGAATACATTTTTTATTGTATAAAAAAATAACATTTTTTTATATGTACTGTATATTTCTCATATTCAATATTTATTCTCTATCTTTCTCTTTATCTCCCCTTCTCCAATTCGTTTATAAACTTGTGAATTTTGTAAATCACAAGCTTTTTAGTAAGAGTTTAAAGATTTTTTTCTTTTAAAAGTACTTTACAGACAGATTAAAAAAAAATAAAAAAAAAATTATAAAAAAGATGAAAAAAATAAATAAATAAAAAGTTTATTGAACATGAAGAAAAAAAATTGAAACTTTGAGAGCATATAAATATATTTTTTTCTTTTTTAACTACTAAAATATATTTCTCACCATCCGTGAGACAAGTCTTTTTTATTTTTATATTTTCTTACAATAATACCTATAAAATTGACTAAAAAAAACACAAAGTTGAAAGAAATCAGAAGAAAATCGTTTTCAGAATTTCTCCCCTAATTGTTTAATTTATTTTCGAACACTATATAGGATTTAATTGAAGTCCTTTTAATTCTTAATGCTATATATACTATGTAAGGCCAATATATATACTATGGTACTTATAATCTTAATTACATATTCAACATCAACGTAAGTTTAATGAAACAACATAATTTATGCAATGTATTTTCATCTATTAATCAATATTATGTATGTATTATAATAAAGATAATCTCAAGTTTACAGCCAGCTAACAACATGAGGTATTATGATAAATTCTTAAGAAATTTTTTTACTTTCATGTTTTGATAAAGTTATTACTCTATCACTCCCTGCGGGAATCTTATATATAGTTAAATTACACGTAAAAAAAATTAATAACGTATTGAGAGGTTTAAAATGCTGTCATTACAGAGATAATGGGAGATGTACTTTTGTTCTTAATGGTATTTTATATAATATGTATTTATATGTTTTTCTTTTATTATTATTATTTAAATAATTATAAAATCTTCAACATTTTGGATACATAATCATGTATTTATGTGATATTATTCTTCTTTTTGTTATTCTTATAATGTGCTTTCTAATAATTCCTTTATTTTTCCAAAACTATCTGTTTCATTTCACAACAAAAAAACTGGTTTCAGTACTTAGTTTGGTTTATTTGCATTTATTTTTTCTTTCTTTTTCTAACTTTTTTTTCTCTCCCCCCCCCCCTCCCCCCTTTAATGTCGTTTCTATTTATTACTATGATTTGCTATGCAACAAAAGTATTAATAAACAGTTCGGTAAAACATTTATTTCTTTATTATTATTATTATTATTTTACAAACTACAAATTCCCAATATAATAAATAAATTAACTCATTAACTCGTTGTATTTTAATAGTTTAATTAGTATATTAAAAAAAATTCTTTACGTGTAATTTCTATATAGGTAAAATTAAGACGCTACGAAGATAACTGAAACTTTGGTTACACGAACAACTTATTCTCTCTCTCTCTCTCTCTCTGACTCTCCGTGATATTTTAGTCAATAATTGAACAATTTGTTCACGTCATTCTAATAATATGTAAACTTAAGTAAGTTACATAAGATTATCAAACGTTGGCAAAGAAAAACAATAAGAAAATCGTGTTTTAATAATGCAAATAATTATCATGTTACCATATTTTGAGCGTATATATAAATTTTCAGTTATGTTAAAATTGTAATTTTTAAATATACAATTTTTATAATTATAGTAAATTTGTTTTAATAATATTATAAAAATAGTTGCATATAATAATAATAAAATTTTAATAGCACTGAAATATGTTTTTATAAAATGCAATTCCCAAGAACTCAATTATTTTTTTGTAAATTTTTTTTTCCATCCAGCTAATATGCAGTATCAATTAAAATTTCAGAGGACGATCTATAAATAAGAAAAGAAAAATAACAATAAACCTAAAATTACATAATTCAAAGTATTTTTCGCTGATTCTTTATATTTATTATATTCATTTAAAAAAGTGTAAACTCATAAGTCAAAATTTTGAATACTGGACCCCAAAATGTAAAATAAAGCATCAAAAAAAAAAAAAAAAAAAAAAAAAAAAAAAAACAGTTCTTTGTTTATATATAACTTTTAGTCGTTTCACGGTATTATCTCATTTTCAACCTTAATGAGTATTTGACCAATGTAACATAGTACCTAAAAACAAAAGAAATAATATTAATTCATATTATCCTTCTCTTTATAAAAAAATATATATATGATCGTATAAAAACACTAAAATTCTCATATTATAACAGTCCACTTTTTTGTACAGATAATCATGATTATTATTATTATTATTCTCTTCATTAAAAAAGTTTATTTATTTACTTATATTCATATAATAAAATATAATAATTACCTACCATTCTCTAAATGTTGTTTTTAAAGCGATTTTACGCATCGCTTATTACTTTAATATAGTCTTATATAGTAAAAAAGTTAAATAATTAATCCGTTTTTATTTTTATTTTACTGATATGAATAACATATTATTTTTTTTATTGTTGTTATTTTAATATATACGTGCTAATTAAGGGGATAATGTTCATTAATATGCGGTTTTATGAAAAAAACAAAATTTAAAAGTTATATGAGGTATATAGAGGCTATGTTAAACTTTTTTCTTTCTTTTTCCATAGATAGTATGTATATTTATCTCCATTAGAAAATAGGAATGCATTTGCCGTAGGGCAACATACAGTGTAACATTTTTTTTTTTTTATTATTATGTCTGTGCCTATGTTTCGTAATGATATAATTTCTGTACTATATTAATATTTATTTTTTATAATATATATATACTTTAATGACATTTTATATTATAAAAATTATATATATTTTTAATTATAACTACTCAAGTCTTGGTTTTACAATATTCATAATTTTTTTCAAACTTTTGGAGATGACAATGTTTTTGAAATAGTTAAAAGCTACGTCATAGACGTTTCATTATGTATATATTCTTTACACATTAGAGAAATTTGCATTATTGAAATGTTGATTTCAATTATAAATACAATATTTACACTTATTGGTGGTTTGATAATTTCATAGTAAAAAAAAAATAACAAAATACTTAAAAATTCATACCCATGGGAAAAAATTAGGGTTTAATTTTTTTTTTCTTCATATCTCTGCAGTTAAAAATACCCTAACAAAAAAACAAACAGCCATATCAAAAAACAAACCTCTTATTTTACAAACATTTTTTTTTCTATATTATTCAATTTTATATATAAACAAAAATGTAGAAAACAAGTGTACATATATAAATTGTTTGTTAGTTAATATGGTTTTTGTTTACAATTGTATATGTATATACCTTTACTTTTTGTTTACCGTATAACAGTAAATATATATGCATAATAATATATATATATATATATATATATATATATATATATATATATATATATATATATATATAACATATATATATATAATAGTTAGTTTGCTATACTGGACCCTTTTTCCTATGTTATTTTTTGAAGGGTAACAGCAACCCAAACCTAGTAGAAAATAGAGTATATATGGAAGGAGTAAGGGGGGGTTGGAGGGGTAATATTCTAATTCTCTAGGGTTACAAATTTTCATCGTGTATATAGCTATATAGCATGGTTATATAAAAATATAAGGTAAAAAGTGGTCGTTTTGATGCATAGGTATTTAAAGAATAGATCATTTTAGGGTAGAAATTCGCAAAATGGGACTAATTTTATTATTTGTTGCGTATATTATTAACAAAAGTAACACAGAAAAGAAGACAATTATGTTGTACATATAACGGAGGTTTTCTCTTATAAAACAAAATCTTTTGTTTTCGGCGTCTACTGATTTACTATATTTTGTAAATATAGAGTGAAACAAAGCCTAATTTCTTGTGGTGAAAAGTAGCATTGTTGTATTATACGAGTATGATAATATATTTTACTTAATGTAAGTAGATAACATATGTAATACAGAGAGGATTCCCGCTGAAAAGTACTGGTCAGCTGGAGACGTGTATTGCGGGTCAAAATTACATTGATCAAATGGGCAACAAAATATAACTTCCAGGATAAAATAAAATTAAAGGCAACAGAAAATTGAATAACGATATTCTCTTTGGATTACCTATCTATAGAAATACCTTAATTTTACTATTCAAAAACTTGTACTAAAATTTCAATGTAATTTATATGGGAAATGTCCGCTCTTAATGTAAATGGTAAAAAATAAATAATCAGAATCGTGTGTACATCATAGTTGAAGAAAGGTACCTTCAAAAATGTAAAAAAAAAAAATAATAATAATAATAAAATAGAGGAGGCCACTGTGTTATAGATTTTAAAGTATGCTTTTTTGAAGTTTTAGACCCATTACAGCCCATGTTAATTTCAACAATTATTGTCTCTCTTATCTGATGGTCACGGGTTCTGAAAATTTTATCATAGGTAACTGTTACTATTAAATTTCAAATGGCAATATAAAGTTTCAAAGTTTTCTTCTTAGATTTTGAGATACAAGCTATACCCTTAAGTTATTATTAATATCCGGATGAAATTGATAGTTTCTTAAATAGTTTATACTAATATCTTAATAATCTGTAATTTCATTTTTTTGTATTACCTCTATTTTCTTATAACTCTAAAAAGTTGTAGTATTTTGCCATGCAACCGCATTCGTTCTCCTTATAAATAATTCCGTGGTTATACACGTTTATAACACCATATGAGAGAGAGAGAGAGAGAGAGAGAGAGAGAGAGAGAGAGAGAGAGAGAGAGAGAGAGAGAGAGAGAGAGGCCAAATTAACTTCACTATGCTATACCAGACAATATTACAACTGTTTAGACTTGGAACTGTGTTTCATTTTTACACATAATAAAGTCCACGTGTAAAAAAAAAAAAAAAAAAAAAAATTAATGAATAACAAAAAATATATATATTAAATTGACATATATGGGAATTGTATAGATAAATTTTTAAATTTTGTAATTTAGACTTTCGTCATATTATAGTATTATACCAATTGCAATTCTCTCTCTATTTCTGTACTCCAAAATTATGATTTAATACCACTTATACATGCTTGCTATATATATATATATATATATATAATACTTAAAGCTTATTATTTGTGCAATAAAAACTATA
This sequence comes from Ecdyonurus torrentis, assembly GCA_949318235.1. Lineage (NCBI taxonomy): Eukaryota > Metazoa > Arthropoda > Insecta > Ephemeroptera > Heptageniidae > Ecdyonurus > Ecdyonurus torrentis. Next base: position 8,853,808 of record OX439133.1, on the reverse strand, counting down.
TGTTATAATTGCATAATATGTTAAAATAATAATTAATGCAAGATGTTCTGCAATATGAAAATAAAATAGGTCATGAATGAGATAAAGACAGAAAAAAAAATGCAGTTGATCTTATATAGAAATATGTATTTATATTAATTTCCACCTTGCTACTCTGTTTATAGCACCTGCTTTCAATGTGTTTCAATCTGATAAAAAAAAAAAGTGTTTGTGAAGCTAAAAGAGTATATTGTTAAATAATATTAATATTTTAAATTTTTTAATATGTGTGAATTTGTACTATATACCAACTTGGCTATGCAAGTTCAAACACCAAGTACTGACTTGCATAAAAAAAAACTGCATTTTTAAAAAACTGCATTTTTTTTTTTTTTTTTTTTTTTTTTTTTTTTTTTTTTTTTTACGTACTCGTAGTTTTTTGTCTCAAATGCGATACCTATGTGCAAGTTACCATGGTTTAGGTTGTCTTTAGAAGGCTCATATTATGTAAAATTCATAAAAGTTGGTCTCTTACATTTTTTATGTCATGTGAAAGTCGATGGTGACAACTATTCAATACCTGTCTTGTATTCTTTTTTTTTTTTTTTCAATCAAGATCATTAAATAAGAAAGAAAAAAAATAATAAAATAAACATGGGAGTGTTGAATACAAAAATTTGTAATTCAATATTTTGTATTATGATTCCAAACTTTGTTCATGAAGATGTGTTACGCTATAAAGTATCATAAAAAAAAAAAAAAAAAAAAAAGGCTTCAGTCTATATTTTAGTTGATAAAATGATTGGATACTTCACTCATCTACATTATTTTTTCTTGAGTTTTTTGCTATACTAATATCGCAAGTATACTTAAATGACTGGCAATTTTTGACCATAGCAATCTCATAAATGCATAACTTAAGGTCACTGAACTTATAATTCAGTAACACCTGTCAATTATTATTATTACATGTTTTAAAAAACTTTTGTACTAAAAATATATTATATACACGCACGTTATAAAGTATAAATTATAGTTGAAATAAATAACTATAAAATAAAACCATGTTATACGTATAGGAGATAAAAGCAAAATATTATACTTACACAATTTTGCGTATACAGATGCGTTAATTTAAAATATGATGAATGTCATTCATATGGAAATTATTTTTGTATCGTGTTTGGTTTTCCGTGTATGATATAATAAGGAAAAAAAATTATTGATTATTGATAACGAATTATCTCTTCTTCTGCAGAATGCTAATTGGTATATATATAGTAAGAAATAAGTTAAAATTAAACGGAAAAATGTTTTATTGAAATTGATTTTTTTTTATTTTTTTTTTTATATTTTGTTTTGTACAGTATAATATAAACTAGACTATTTTCATCTCTTAGTTTATTTT